>JAVMSB010000488.1:0-14145 GCA_031761475.1 Penicillium pancosmium | reverse complement strand
GGCTTGAGTTGGGGCTTGATTTAAACTGACCGACCATGGCAGGGAGCTGAACTGTCCCTCCACATCTCAATCCCTTAGAAACTCCATTGTTCTCTGTCACCGCAATCACATTGCTTATGTGTTTTTTCCAGGAAAGGAAATATCAGTAACTGCACGGAACGATACTTCATCAGCATGAAGCCCACCGTGTTAACATTTTGCTCTTTGGCAGAGTTGGTTGACTGGACCCATGCCGACTCACCTCCTCAATGTGCCTACCTCGTCAGGGCTGGAAGCCCATGCAAGGTTCGGATGAATCGCGGAACTTCCAACCAAGCTAAATTGGTCATCGAAAAATATCTTAATATTCTCATTGGGCCTTCTGAGACATATGCGGAGTCAATTCCCCATTTTGGATTCCTCCAGGAGCTCGCCACTATACAACTTTGCATCAACCACAAAAAGCATCATTCTCACGCCATAGGACAGTGGCTCAATGAGTATGCTGCACAACAGGCTTCTATCATAGCCAGGTTGACAGAGTACTACAGCCTGGGAATTGATGATACATATAGCGGAGAAAGTGAAGACTCAGAGGACGCAGACGACGAACAGAATATCTCCGAGGAGGATACATTCGAGGAAGAAGACACATCAACAATATCTAGCCAATCCTCTTCGTCACTTACGTTTATACGCCACGCACCTATACTACCAGAAGACGAAATTGCCAAGGACGTCACCTGGCTTTTGCAGCAGCCTATTGAAAAGAAATCCAAGAAATCTGGATGGATATATATCATATCCCCTTTTGGAATGTCAGGAAATTTCAAAGTTGGCCATACCATTAAGCACCATCCTCAGCTGGAACGTTTTCTACAACACAAAAAGTGCCATGGCGAGTTTAAAGTTCTGATAACGAAATTAATACCTTATGCGTATCGCGTGGAGCAACTCCTGCTGAAGGATCTCCTCAACCAGCAGGTACAAAAGAAATGTCTGGCATGCACTAAGGTACACCGCGAGATTCTTGATGTCGACCAGGAAATTCTGCTGAGATGTTTGGAGAAATGGATAAGATTTGTAGAGTCTTGTCCATACAGCAAACAAGGTGTTCTGACGAAAGAAGCCAAGGAACGTCTACCTCGACCAGCTTTGAAAAGTTACCTCGGCTGCAGGCCAGCCCCTCGTCGCTCTACAGGCTCGACTCCAAAAAAGAAAGGAGGAGGCCAGGATGCTCAGAGTACACCCTGGAGCGCGAATTTCAAGGTTCCCACGTTGACCGAAAAGCACATTAGAGTTCTTTATACGGAGCTGAAACAAGATGACCTATGCTCAAAAACCGCGGAACTTCAAATCACACCTTCAAAAAGTGAGAGCCATGGTCCCACAGCAACGCGATACTCCATGCCTGGAAGTTTTGACTGACTGCGATTGTGAGCTTCCTGGCTCTGAATTTCTGTTATATTCTGGAATTTTCCTCGAATTAAATATAAATACAATCAGAAAAGCAGACTATATAGAAATGATGACCTCGGATTTATTAGAAAAGCGGAGCGTAAACACTTAATTGAAGTTGAAGACTGAATCTTTGATTTTACAGTACAGTAACTCCTTCTATGTTGCAAAAATAGCTGTCAGGATGAGGAATTGATGTACTGGCTAGTACTGAATATGTGCAATAGAATCAAGCGATTGATTGAAGGTGTTAAGATCGGTTGAGCGATCTCAGGGCCCTACGTAATCCGTGCTCTGGCGTGTTATGACAAATAAGAGGGGAAATTAGGTGAACGATGAACAAACCTATCCCAAAAGGTCATAGCGGTAATTGACAGCTTCCTTAGTATTATTTTGATATATAGCCATCTTAGGTGGCAGACCTTTAGTGCCTCAACCCTAAGGTGACTATTATAGTAAATTGTTATTGCATTACAGTTGTCGATCCACTGTGCATCTTAGATATCTTTGGGGTATTTCAAGCTGCCCATCCTTTTGTTAACGTTCAATCAATCAACCTTCTCATCTAAAGATTGGCTCCACTTGGCATCATCCTCATCCTCACTCGTCTAATCAGACTGCTAGCCTTTGGATATCTTCTTCGGTGTGATAATGAATCAAGTCTGCACCTACCGAGATGTCTATTCAAGGATTACATGGTTATAATCCATACAGACTTCACAAAACAGACATTGCTTAGAGGTATAAGGTTCTACCATACAGGGATCAGATGAAGGCAGATGGTGGAATGGCTAGATGACGATCGGATGAAGCTGCGGGAAAACTAAGATCAGATTAGTTTTGAGAGGGTCCGTGGTAGCATGGTCTGCCGCCCAGTTAATAGTTATCGGAGGTAACAAAATCTCCCAATAATATTGTAGGATGAATGAAAAATTCTTTACCCTAACCGCTATCCTAGTGAGGTTAGTCTGTTCAGGACGCTATTTTTACACCAATAGGTGTCCAACAGGCTATACCACTGTTTTAAACCACCACAAGAGCTTCACAAAAGCAGAAAAAATACTGTTACACAAGCCTAGTCTCCAGGAAAACAATTCATTCACAGCGAATATTATAATCGGATAGGAAAGAGAACAGAAAGTATATAGCAGCTGCTTTCCCCCTAGGGAGATCCCCACTCTCTCAACTCCAACTAATCATATCAGTCAAAATTTATCTACAAGCAAAAACTCCTATTTTACTACAACAGATACGGAGATATAGGGCATAAAATAAATAGCCGCTTCAAGAAGTAACCTTTGAATAGTCGCGAGGGGTTCGGGTTAAAAACTTCCAACTTGAGGATAAACTAATGGGTGCCTTTAATCGGGGATTTTGCCAACGCTCGTGCGATCTATAACGTGTATATCGATACTTGTTCTCCGCCAACACCAAGCTGGATAGGTTATACGACGGTAATATAACCATTTTTTAATCATTATATACCACTCCCACAAGAAATAATGTCTCACCCTCTTTAGAGCCTGTACGGCTTGGACTTAACAGATTCGAAAATAAGATCTAATTACTTGAAGATTTTATATCAATTTAATTTAACTCTCTTTTTCTAGATCGCCATGGCACTGCTGCTTGGTCTCATTGTCTTTGGGTTTGGTCTCTGCTCTGCTACGCGACTATGTACCTCTGACATTGATAATATAAGTAATGTTGCTGTGCTAGTACAAGAGATTCAGTTATTCGACTTCCTTGCCAGTAGCCTTTTCTGCAATACAAAAGCTATCGGCTTGATTAATCGTACTTACTGCAACCCGATAATATTTTACAACAGACTTCCCACAACATTTGCGTGATTGACGTCGAAGAACTTCGTTTCAGTGGACCCTGATTATACCATATTACGAGCAAACATACAGATCTTCGGTAGTTACCACCCGATAACGTATACAAATTCGTATACGAAAGGATTTAATATAAATCAAATCTGGAAAAATAGCCTAGGAAGTCATCTGGCACCCGCAGGCGAGGTGATTAACTACTATTAGCTTGAACTCGTTCTTAGATTTATCTCATTTGATATCAAATCTACAGATGGGAGCAGGATATTGACTTACAGGGAAATGTGAAGACCGAAACTATTGTTTCTGCATGTAGCCTTGTCACATTGGAAGTGGTGCGTTTAGATGATATCTGAAGACATAGAACAGCACAATTATCTCATTTACTTCCGGATAGCGATTGCTTCTTTCTAAAAGACAAATATTTTCATGTGTCACCCTCGAAGCCTGTTGAGATATAATGATACAAAGCTAAAAATAGAAATTCGGAATATCCAGGAGGCAGAAGATCGGTGGATATCAAATTCGTTGCCAGGGGCGGCTCATTACCCAAAGGAACGAAATGAAGGTGACTCATTGGCAACTTCATACATTTTCTCAGACCACCTTCCGCGCAATAGTAACTGAAATTTCTCCCAGGCTCCCTGTCTCGTTAAAAGATGACGCGGTAGTTGAATAATTGGTATCGACGTTGTTAACTTCGAACTTATTTCCGACTCTCCGCCACGACCCACACCAGGATACCGAGGCTATCCGAGCCAGATCATCAGAATAGATATCAAGTTCGCCTTCAACGCCTGACTTGTATGTTGCGCTTCCGCAAATATATATTTTGTGTTCAGCTTTGGGTGGAATCGAAATGGCCTTCAACTCGTTTTCAGATATCAGACGAAATGTGTCGCTCTTCTCGTAGAGTTGACCACTTATCCAGCGTCAGCGTTTCGCTTGAATTGTTGAGCGCAACCGCAAGGTGAAGTACCTCATGATATAGATATTGTTAATGGTAATGTTCCCTTCCGGAAGGCAATTTCGAACGTTGATGCATATGTGTTGAGATGAGCAGACCATATTTATGCCTTCTTGCTTTGTCTCATTCCATAACCTGTGGAATTTTTCTTTCCAACATCGAATATTATTTTGAGTGTGTTCATACGCATGTTTTGAGGGGAAAGGTTTACCAGGTGAAAAAAGAATATCAAACGAACTATCTAACTCCGCGTATCATGTGTACGCGTCAAACTTAAATGCCATTGGTGTTGCGCAAGATCATGGTGTCTAGCAACAACACCCGAGGAAACTGGCCGCCACCATCGGGATTGGGAAGCAGTGAAGCAGGGTTCCCAAATGAATAATGTTCCGCGGCTGGGATTCACATTGCATAAGAGGAGGCTGGGACGCACTGCACAAGTTGATGATGCAGGTGGGACAAGGCGATTACGCAAGCTAGAGAGGGGCGTGTCTAGCGGGTGGAACCAACGGAGCCAAACCCTCAACTAACTGAAAGCAGCGAAAGCTTAAATTGCTAGATCAGGTTAAAGGATTGGTGGTCTTCTCAATTTAGCTTCTATACGCAGCTCGGGTTCCAAACACTGTTCTACGGAGCCAGTTACAGCCTTTTGTTTGCACAATTTAATATTGTCATATAAAAACTGTGACCAAATGCTCTCTAGGCTTTCTTGTTCGACTTGATAGAGAACTCGGACGGAAAGCCTCGAAAGCGAGCGTAGACAAGGAGTATAAGCCTATCGATAACGTAAAGGCCAGCCACAAGAACCAATGTCCCTAAAGCAAACCATACCCACGGTCGCTCTCCCATCCACATTAAAATTTTCGCATCGGCTCGATGCCAGGTGCCACTTTGAAGGTCAGTGATATAAGGACTCAGGGTGGCTTCTTCAACGACTCCTATAGTGTTCGAAGGCAGTGAGTGTTGTTCTAGAAGATACTCTTTTACTACCATTGTCAAGAACAATGGCCCGGCAGATATCATGATGGCACAGTATGGTTGGAATCGGGCCCAACTCCGAGTGATTGAGTGGAAGACGGGCAATTTAGAAATCGCCAATTTATAGATTGGGTGTTTCGGAGAGGCCACCAACAAATCATTAGTAACGCCAGTTGGCCGTGTAGGCTTGAAAAGAGCATAGTCTTTCACCTGATCCGACCCCATCATCTGAGCTGGCAAAGTGTTGTTGCATCTTGTGTCCATGTCTAGATAGATACCACCATAATGATATAAAACAAAATATCGTATCGCGTCGGCCCGCTGGATGGGGAATGCATAGCTGTCCCAGGTGGGGACGAACCATGAGTAGTACTCAGATAAGAAGTCACGAGCAGAATGATCCGTCCATAGCTAATAGTAAAAGTCATTTGTGTGTTTGTTGATTTGTAATTTCATTGCGATTGCGATTGTGATGAGGTACCACTCCTACTTAATGGTGGAAGGCATACCTTGTATTCAAACTCTGAGTAAGCTTTTTTGCATGTCTCTTGGGACTGGACCCAACGGTCGGGAATCTCCTTCGTCGCGGTAGTTTGATGAAGAATCAACGGGATTCGATTTTGTTGGAATGTTTCGTTATTATAATGTAATGTTTCAGGGTTCGGCAGGAAGACGTGAGGGCTAAAGAGACGCTCATTGCAACGCAACAGAGTTATAAGAGGCTCAAGCTTGCGCAGAAGTAGCCCGAACATAGCCAAGTTTACCAGCAAAATAATACGATATATGGCTGCTTTCTTCGGGGTCTCCTGTTGCTGGCGATTTCCAGGGTCGAGCTCTGGTCCCAGTCGCTCTTCATCGTGTAGCTTAACATAGACAGGCCGAAGACTTTGTAGCGCCGATTGTCGGAGGTTATGCCAAAATCTCATTTCGGCCAAAGAAACGATTCACTTATGGGAGTAGGGTATGATTTCGTGATATTCACTTCTTTTATATGTCGAAATCGAAGACAAGGAGGTCATGTCCGCGGGGAAGGGCGGAACGCTAGAGTGGGGGATGCGGATAAGTCTTCGGATTGTGTAGCTATTGCGTCGCTATATCTGGCACACGCTTACAAAAATGGCATTCCATTTGACATTGACTTGAAGTATCATCTGTTTTATATTGGTTGAATTGATTGTGGTCCAGTTAACGGAAGTCCTGCTCGCGTCATCGCGGACGTAATGTAGCCTCCTCACATGAGCGGGGAGCTTTTCAAGTGACCACCTACCTTCTCCAGAAACCCCATAGTGGTAGGCGGTAACCTCGACAAAAAGTGTTAGTTAACAGGTTTCTCGCCCCCAAGTTCCCAACGCCCAAAAGCTTGGCCATGGGAAGAAAGTCCCTAGCGACGCTAAAAAAGCCTAAATTTGGTCGCCCACCCCTAACTCAATCACACTCAGTCACCGAAGATTTTGCCGTCAGGCAGGCTCTTAATCGTTCATCCAGGCCGGCTTGGTCAATCGCAATCAAGTACCTCAGTGGCGTATCTATCATACGATCTTTTGTGGCCTCGTCCCAAATCGCCACAGATCAGCTGACTCTCCCTTCAATCGTACACCTTGGCCACCTTCAACTGCATTTGCCACGAAAAGGCACCAGTGCCATTCTTTTGGTGCATTGGTAATATCCTTGCAGCTAGGCTTCTCAGAGTCCACCTGTCGTTTTAGGAAATGACGGGTGCCTGGCACTGCCTCCTTGGTAATCGTCCACTTGTTATTTGCCGAATTACTAGTCTCCAACTGCGGGCAATGAAGAGTTGTTACGATGAAAGCCCTATCCACAACGTGGATGCCGCTATTGAGCGGACAAGGCTTGGTAGGTAACAAGTACTGCTTCTTTCATTCCGTGGCAATCTGGCGTATCTAACGGACCAGAACGTCCACGAAATATTTTTGGCACGTGTATCACACCGATTCACACATGACCTTTATTTACGGTGAGATCGTGTCACGTTTCACGAGAACGAGAACGAGATCGAGATCGAGATCGAAATCGATCCACTCTCCTTGCTTTTTCCTAGTCAAGGTGCTTAGCTGCGTCCATGCCAAGTACGAGACCTACCCATCTGAGGTACACATCCACTGTCCTTGCGAAATACTAGTGAAATGAGAGTTCGGGTTCAGTTGAAGATGCCCAGCTTAATCTTCGCCCGATTACCTCCCGCAAAAGCTATGGTTGATTGGCCAATCATAGAGCTCTGACTAATTGTCTATCTCATAGATTTCTTGTTTGGAATGAGTGTTTTACTACTCTTGGATAATGCGTAGAACGCTTTGGTGGCACCGGCCAAGGATCTGATGGCGATGCGTTCTGAGATGTGTACCAAATTATATAAAATGAACTCGACATTTCGCTGAACTTTCTCTAGGACTGTTGGAATCTCCAGGTCATTGGCTACTTGTGCAGCCTGCGAGACTGAACTATGGATCAAGTCACACAACGGCTTTCTCTTACCATACAAAATAACCTAATATGGGGGAGCGTCTCCCTCAGGAGCTTTCAATGCCACTGGTAGGTCTTAAGAATGATAGATGGAAGTGTTTGGAGACTAAACATATGCCGCAGTGGCGAGCCCTACAAGAAGGGGAATAACTCGATGTTAATGCAGCATGACGATGTGAATAAAATCTCTATTCTACGTAGTCAGAGCACAACAGTATCAGTCTGTGGCAGTGCAACATTTGGAGTCGGCGTTGAGGGAATTCTCGATCTATACCATGACAAGTCTGGTCACATTGCTTCACTTTCATGGTATGGACCGTGGAGTTGCATCGGAAACGAATTACTGGTCCATGATCTTGCTGAAGACAAATTTGCCGTGGAGGTGTCTTCACCCCCAAACAAAGGAATACTAGGAGATCTTAACGTGAACGTCAAAGATTGTCACAGTACAAAGAGCTCCTGCTTTATTTCTTGTATCACGGCTAATGTGCTTTCCTGAGGAGAGTCTGAGTCTCAACTGAGCGATCTGTGGAGCCAATACTAAGAGCCTCTTGCGTAAGGAGCTATGCAGTATCATGGGCTTTCTCATCACGCTCGCGTTCGTTGAGGGGGCTTACAGCTGGATGGATGAATGAATGAATAAATGATTTCATTTATCCTGAGACCTCGCTAGTCGATTTTAAACCTCACCCACTAGGCTGAGTAGGTATTCGTATTTTGGTGTAGTGGGAAAATCTACATCGCGGCATAATGAAAAATACGACAACACCATGTATCCGTATACGCACGCGTACGGTGTCCCACTCTCTGACAACGAAGTACAGTCTCATTACAGCCTGTCGTGGCCTAGTTGCCGCTCCCATTGCTAGGCTGCCTCGTAGCGTGCAATTGCGAGACCTTGTCATGCACGAAATCCAGCACGGTCTTGTCAATTTTGGCTTGCGCGAAGCTGTCTGCTTTACCCCTCTTGTCTTCACATGAGCAGTTGAGCCTCACACCGAGCTCAAATGCCATCACAAGCATTACCAATTCCTTCTTTCCAAATTTAATTGCAATTCGTTCAGCCATGGATATTATACCAACACGTGGATGACTGTTTCTTGCGCGCCACATGCGCAGTGGTCATCGTTCCACAAGCCAAAGATCTTGGCGTGGAGGAAAACCAATTATGGCCTGTACATAACTTTGTCAGGTATGCCCGGCTCTTTGAAAGAGACCGTTAAACCTTCTGGTGTACGTAGCTAGCCGGATTAGTTTTAATTCTCGGATCACTGGGAGGACTTGACTAAGTCAGAGGGGCTGCAGAGTAAAATGACTGGTAACAAATAGGCTTGCAGAAATAGCGACCTTGGTTTCAAAGAAATAATTGATTTGTAAATCGCGGAATCTTCGTCAATTTGTCTCAAAGTCTCCTGAAGCGATACATTCGGTTGAATCAAAATATTCTATGTAAGTATAGCATGTAAGGTCACATAAATCACCAAAATGTATCTCATGGAAGCAAATTCATATACTAAGATCAAAGAATTTGAGTGGCCAATTCATCACATCGTCAGAGCTCGGTAGACTCAGAAAACAAAACCCACTTTTCAAACCCGTCGATCTACTTCGGCCAGTGTGTCCATTGGGGAGGATAGCTTAGCATGCCTGCTTTCGCTTCAAACGCTCAAAGCGCTCCAATCGCCAGCCCATCCCCCACTTCATCTCGATAATGATCAGTGGCACCATAGCGACAGTGATCCCCGCCAACAAGACAAAGGCCCACTCGGCAGAGATGGAATTGATGATAGGCTGGATGGCCGCGACACCCGCCGCACCAATCTCGCAGCGAATGAGATTGTTGACGGCGGTTGCACTAGCACTAGCACCTGGGTACATATCAATGATCAGCGCGCTATTGATAGTAAAGATGGCGGTGGCGCAGTACGCGATGATGTACTGCAGGATGATAGGGACGGCGAGATTTGTGTGCAAGGACCAGCCATAAGCGGCGGTGCAGATGACGAAGAGTGCGATAATCCACCAGGTATCGCGCATGCGTGCGTATTCGATGGGGAAGTCTGGGTGGGTTTTGCTGGTTATGCGAGTCTCGAGGGGAAGGTTGTGTTTGCGGCAGTAGTCGCGCTCGGTGCGCTTGTGGTTATAATCCATGAGATAACCGATGGTGTAGGAGCCGGACATGCAGCCGAATCCTATTTTGTTAGATTTCTGATGATGATTATTAGGATGAGATGACTCACCGTTGCCCAGGAAGGTTAGACCAACTTCCAGAGTGGTCAGTCCGTAGACGGATTCGAAGAGGTCCGAAGTGGATGAAGTCACCATGGACCACACGGTGTAGACGATCGCTCCGAAGAACAGGGTTATGAAGACGTCCTTCTCCACCAGGAAGGTCAAAGGTGCCAATAAAACTGTCCATGTTATCTTTTGGGGGCTGGAGGGATGGGTGTCAACTTGAACGTCCTTCTGGGGGATAATGTAGTAGATCCAGGGTTTGTGAATCCCGTGGAGCCGAACCGAGCCATTGCCGGCAATGGTGCGGTGGGTTTCGGGGAGCAGGATAAGGATAAAGACTAGACTGATTCCGGAGGCAATGACCAGGAACCAGAAGATGGCATGGTAGCCTAGAAATTGGGAGAGGATACCACCGAGGACTGGGCCAACACCCTGGCCGAGCATACGAACTGGATGGGTCAGCACAAAGCATAGAGCCCGAAGATAGGATAACTTACCTCCTCCGAAAATTCCGACCAAACTGCCTCGCTCGGCGGACGTGGTAATATCGCCAATAACACCGGCACCTGAATTGTTAGATCTGGATCGGACATTGAGCCAGGCAGACGTGGGACAAACCGATGGAAATGGTAGCTGAACTGCCCGCAGCTTGCAGCGCACGGAAAGCCATCAACTCCCCATAGTTGGTCGACACACCCAGCAAAATGTTGGCCAGAATATAGACTAAGAAAGTGCCAATAAATACACTGCGGCGACCGACCACGTCGGAGAAGGACCCCCAGAAGCTGGGAGCCAGCCCTTGCACAATCATATATATCGTGACGGTCAATGTCACGAGCGAGATAGACGTGTCCATTTGCTATACTTATTGTCAGTCAAAGTCATATGATAGAGAGGCTCCGGATCACCCACCTTGGCAATGGTTCCCAGAGCTGGGAAGTAAATGTTGGAAGAGAGGGGAGAGAAAATGGCTGCCATTGACACAATGCAGACCATTTCCAACTTTCGAGGCCGGGAGAAGACATGATATGCGGCCGGTGGCGGCAGTTGACTTTCGAGATTCATCTCTGACGCGGGACTCCCCAATTCTTTCTCATTTCGAGTGGGTAATTTGGGTGTACTGCAGTTGCTAGAGTCAATGGACTGCCCGTTGGCCTCGACATCCTTGACCTTGTCTTGGAGATTGGACGGCATGATAGGCAAGAGCAAACTGGGTTATTTTTTATTTTCGTATCTATAACCAAAAAGAATCTGGAAAGGAATATCAAAGTTATCAATGAGGAAGTTAGATGTCACGTAGAGACGGACTCTGCAGCATCGATCGGCTGGCGACCCTTTTTGTATCTTGACGCCGGCTCTCAGAAAATCTACTCCCATAATGCTCTCATGCATCGAGCATAGGGAGCGTGCTCCACTGTGGGTTTTGCCCAAGAGGACCACTTCCTAGTTTTTCCCTTGACAGACATCTGGTGGCAAAGATGACAATCTCTTACAAGTCAAGACATGCTTTTCAATTCGTTCGCTGACTACATGTCGATCATCGGGAAAGTAACTGTACCTCGACGCCTAGAATTTGCACGATCAGGGGTCTGTCTGTCTCTGAGTTCCCCTTCAGCATTATTTCAAGCTCACTTTGCCAATGCATCACTGATTGTCGTGGGAATTCTCCTCCCTCTCTCCCTTCCCTTCCTGATTATCCCCTCTCCCTGGGCTCACTATCGCTGGCTGGAGTTGTCCTAGCTTCAAAACACAAACTCCTGCGAATACTCTGAATCGGGCGGCTCTGAGAGGAGAGGAGGTTTCCGCGGTGTGAACATCTGGACGATCCTTTAACGAATGTTGGATACCGGAGCCAACCCGCGGGCTTCCAACCTGAGTGTGACGATCACGCAGAAGCTATGTTGCCCCTAGTCCGCACGTGTCCAAAAGAAGACCAATCAATCTTTTAATTAGCAAGTGTTGCTCGTCATCAAGTTTCAGGTGGAAGTGGATGGGTCGAGGGTCCCGGATATGACGGACAGTGTCTTTCTACGGGCAAGCTGTGAGTTGATCAGCGGAAGGTCTTGCCTCGGCTGATTTTTCTACACACGGCCCGAGATTCTGCACGTCGCCGAAGCAGTATAAGGTGGACCGGGCAGAAGGCCAATACGATGAAATCAAACCCAACCTTGGCGAGGACGACATCTCGCACATGGTCGATGAGCGCGCATTGGGCAGGGTCGTTTTCCCGCCTACACCACCAGGGATTTTACCACCCTCCTAAGCGATGCATGACGATCCCTCCGCCCGCCAAGCTAATGCTAAGCTTCTCATTTCCTTCTGCATATAATTTGGTTTCAGCCCATGCAACATCCTAACTAGAATGGGGTTCAATCGTAATGGACCCGCCGTCTGCTGTATGGGGATTGAAAGCACAAGGTGAGTTGGTCCGTGGTCCTCGTTCACTGAAAACCATGTTGTCCTGAACGAAAGACTACTTTCTGAACGCATTCGGGGGCTGCTAGCGTCACCGCTTCGGGAAGGCATGGTGCATTCCAATTGTTGAGATAACCTACCCGATTGGGGGTAATAGAGGGGAAAGTCATGTAGCAGCAGGACCTGTACTAAACAGTACGTACAAAAGTCATTGTGGAAGTTTCTCTTG
Source organism: Penicillium pancosmium (assembly GCA_031761475.1). Taxonomy (NCBI): domain Eukaryota; kingdom Fungi; phylum Ascomycota; class Eurotiomycetes; order Eurotiales; family Aspergillaceae; genus Penicillium; species Penicillium pancosmium. Next base: position 1,568 of record JAVMSB010000488.1, on the reverse strand, counting down.
CCGCGATGATTAGCTAGATAGTCACACGAATGCAGGGTTAACGCAAGTGTATTTCAAAGGCACTGGAACCTATAGGAGACGAGGACCCTAGTGCAGGTCTGTGGGCCCGATTTCTTCCCGCCGATCCTGGATCCACCATGCGATCCACTGTGATGCATTGATGCATCGCTGCTGGCGCATAACGCGACCTGAGTGGTAATAGTCACCATGTGATATATTATATTAGCTGCTGTAGGAAAGGACGTATCACTCAATATACTATACGCACGTACATTTCAACTTCCCCCGTAAGTCTCGGATACTAGTTTGCAGAGCACGGGGCCGTGATGGACGGCTATCCAGATTGATGCGGATAAAGCATGCCGGGCTAATACATGTACCTCCCGCTTGCTTGGAGGAATTTCCTCCGTGGATCACCATGGCCCCGGGGCATTATCCACCGGCCAGGAACCACGAAATACGACCCCGAGTCGGGATACCGATATTGAGCCCCACTCTTTGTTACCCAGGCCCAGGCGACTCTAGACTTGTTTCTTGGCGCCAGGTTAGATTGTACTTGGTCGAAATTGGGGTTTTCCCGAGCACAGAGGGACCAAACTCAAGGACTGTGATTTCATGATGGAAAACAACTCAACTAGGCAGATCGCCCACGAATAGTCTGCGAGGAAGAAGTCGAAACACGGTGAATCCACTTGATAAAGTTCAAAGAATAACCGTCCTCTCACAGGAATTTCTCCACCCACGTTGGTCGATATATGGCCCGGAATTGCCATCCGCGACTGCGACAAATTGTATATATTTTCTACACCCCGTTCCGGCCGTCTGGCTCAACACTTCCCGGTGAGTTACGTACAATGTACCAAAAATGCCAAGACTTATATTTTCATATGCACAGCATCGTCTTGAGGACTCAGGATCTGGTATTCTGATCAATTATCCGGTTTGGCGTCTTATCTCCGAAAGTCCGAAAAGGCTTAACCGACCAAGTTTCCTGTGCCTACCGACTAGTTCATCTGTTCCCGGGGCTATGTACTTCGTAGTATGAGGCTCCGTAGCCATTGCAGCTGTAATTCCGGCTGATTAACAGCCGAAATAGAGAACTGAAGAAAATTAATGGGAGAAAATAGCCCGGGTATGCCGTTAAGGATGCAAAGGGACTTCCATAGTAGTAGAAGAAACCGTGCTGCAGGAATGTCGATCATGGACTGTTTTGAGGCGAGGCTTAGACCAACTGCGATCAATGCGCCCCTGGTAGGTCACTGACTGACCTACTTTGAACAGCCCTACTTACTCAGGGATTGAGTAATCAGAAAAGAGAAGAACTAAGAATAAGGACAAAGTACCCCATGTTGATCGGAAGTAATGAACACAATCATCCAGGAATTTCAATGCCTGGCGCATAGTTAGACCCTTGCATTCCAGCCATCAGATATACCCTCCCAGCCGGGATGAGAGTATACATCAGCGCGATCACGCTGCATAACGTCTGCGCATGCTTCCCCTGCTCCGTTACTACAATGTGGAGAAAATATACCACGGAGTCAATCATATTCAACCCTCTTTTTTGC
>JAVMSB010000487.1:0-14152 GCA_031761475.1 Penicillium pancosmium | reverse complement strand
GCTTCTATTGCCTCCATTGCTTCTATTGCCTCCATTGCTTCTATTGCCTCCATTGCTTCTATTGCCTCCATTGCTTTCATCACGACTATAGCCGTCTGAATACGACGTTTGTCACTAATTCAGAGAGTACTAGATATTGCGGGAGGCTATTCCTACTTTCTAGTATAGTATAACAATATACCTATCCTCGCTCCTGTCACGTATATCATATAACCAATGATTATCCATATCTTATGTACTATATAGATAAATAGTCCTCTCCAAAGCCCGGGCCGGGCCATAGGTCCACAAAAAGCCTGTTGGGCCTGTGACCTGCCTATTTAGGAAGGAATCTAGAAGAAATCTGATGCATAATTAAGCATAAATACTACTTTCTTTATTTATTCTTTAGCGTAGTATTATTATTGTATTGCTATAGATAGTAGATACCTTAGAATTCAGCCGAAAGATAAGTCTACAATCACCATGGCCAATTCGCTGCGATCGCCATAGTCAATTTGTTGCAATTGCTATAGTAAAAAAAAGGGGTATTCAGCAACTACTACCTATATAGCCTTAGTAGCATGCATTATAGCTTATTATTGTTAGACCTTGCCAAAGCCCGTGGGCTTTTGGGCCCGGGCCTAAGATATAGGCCCGCGGGCCGCTAGTAACAGGCTTCGGGCTGCTAGTAAAGCCCGGCCTACGGGCTCAGGCCCTGAACTAAGGCCTGCAGGCTTTTAGGCCCGGCCCGCAGGCCTATAAATAAGATAAATACTAGATAATTTGATAGTGTATAAGTTACTTAAATTTTTAAGGTATTGTATTGTAATAATTGTAGCTCAAAAGATATATATTATAGTTTTGAAAAGAGAATTTTATTATAGTCTAACTAGTACTATTTAAATATACTATAGTGTCTTACCTGCTTATAGCCCCTGCCTGATACTTAAAGCTAAGTATCTGGTAGAGGAAGTAATCCTAAGTTGAAAATTTATTATAAATTAGGCTTAGATCTACTAGTAATTATCCTCTGTATACTAAGTAATTAATCTACTACAGCTCCTATAGAGACTCTTTTAACCTAAGCTATATTCTTCTTCTTATTATCACTAATAGGCTCTAGTTTATCTCTCTCTCCTAATACTCTTCTTTTCTCTTACTCTATCTCTATATCTTGTTATAAGAGATATACCTCTTAAATTATTAGAATCTATAGTTTTACTCTTGAAATTAGATATATAATTCAGTATTATTGGATCCTAAATTATTATAGGATTTAGTAAGCTACGTTGATGATAGTAATTATTATAATGTCACGGGATTCGGAGTATACAACACCTCAGGCATTCGACGTCGATCCGAGGCCGAATCCCCTTCGAGTCGCATACATATCGATATCCACCCGAACCCTAATGTATTTAAGATCCCACAAGTATTCATAATTCTTGATCTCTTCAAGAATCAGTTTCTGTATACCAACTGTTCAATCTGATCTCTACCGTCCGATACCCTTGCCTAGTCACAGGTCTCTAGCCTAACAACTTAGTAACTATTACAATTCTGATTCTTCTTTATTGACTACCCAAGGATTGAAGATAGTACCCTCTACTCGCCGAAACCCCGTATCCTCTTGTAATAGCGCTCGCTCCGAACCTGCTACACCCCCTCCTCCTGCTATTCAACAGCCCAAAGTCGAATCGGCTCCGGATCAGCCGATAAACCCTGTCGAACTTGAATCGGATCAGATACCTATCTGCGGAACCGCCGTACGCGATATTGACCTGTCGTCTTCCCCCTCTCGCGGGATTCAGATCAGGGGAATCGCTAGTAACCCTACGCCTAGAAGTATCACCGAGCCTGGAAGTATCAATACAGATAGCCTGGAAGAGAAGAGACGCGAACTGGAGCGCCTTGAAGAGTTTCTGGCAATCCAGACCCGCATCAAGGAGCTTTCCGCTCAAGTCTCTGGAAATATCAATGCCGGAGTCTTCCTGGACAGCCTACCCGTGAATCGTAGGGGAACCGACACCAAAACGCGCAAGAAAGTAGAGGGTTTCGAGGTCGATAAGTTTAAGAGATCCTTTAGCCTTTAGGAGCGAGGAAACTGGCTCTCTCAGCTTGGATATGTCTTCCGAGGTAATCCTGAAGTCTATAAGGATGAAGAAATGAAGATCCTCGTAGGAGTCAAGTACCTTGACTCCGAATACAAGAACGACTAGACTGTAGAAGAGAGATATCTCGAAGACAACAATGATGACCGCTTTGGTAGCTAGGAGTATTTTAAGGAGTGGACACTTACCTTAATGTACAACAAAAATACCTTTACTAGAGAAGTTAGCGACGAGATAGAGCGTTGTCGCCAGCGACCCGATGAAGAACCGAAGGTCTTTTACCACCGCCTCGCAGACCTAGAGCGTTATCTTCCTCTAGTCTCCCGGGACGAGCAAGCGCACTGCTATATATCAAAGCTACAACCGTAGTTGATACTATATATTCGACAATATGCAAAGGTTTCTCCCGAAACTCAAGCACAATAGGTAGAAGAAGCGCAGAGTACCTAGGAATTTACTAAAGCAAAGGGGCATAAGCGTAATCTATTCAATAACGATTCTAATTCGAGCTCGAAACACCTACGACTCAATAACTTGTTCCCGAACCGGTCCAATAGCAAAGAACGAGATCAAAGGGGTCCTAGGAATCTATACTCGAAAGGCCCTCCCGGTCCTAGAATCCAGCCGAATCAAAACAACTCTAACTTATATCCTAATCAAAACAACTCCAACCTATACCCGAATCCCCCTCGTTTTGGTGGTAAACCTTATCCGTTTTCCCTTCGAAACGACAATAATCTAAATTATACACCTATCGGTAGAACCAATACTAAATCTTTTCTAAACACTTATTTCAACTGTAGCAAGCCAGGCCACTAGGTAAGCGAATATTGTTCGCCGCCAAAAGCTCCGGGAGCTAGGATCTAGGAAGCTTGCTTAAGACCCTAGTATTATCGCAACAATACTCAACCGAGAGACTCGGGAAAAGTACAGGAGTCGAACTAGCTCCTATAAGTTCTGACTCCTAGCCTCAAGTAGGAACAGTCGCCTATCTCTATATTCCGATTTACGTTCGAAGTAATATCGAAACGTATACAGATATCGATACCTACGCAGAGGTAGATCTTATTAGTTATAAATTCGTTCAGAAATATCACTTTGATCAAGCTAAGTACAATACTCCCCTTTTAGAAGTAGTAGGCCGACAAGGCACCCCTACCTACAGCGTATAGACTATTCTAATTATTATATACAACTCTCGAGGGACCAAACGCAAGTTTTTACGCCCCTGTATTATAGTCGATAGAGATCCTCGTCTCTCTAGATCTCCAGTATTATTATCGAACACGACTATTTAAGAAATACAAATTGTATTAGCACCGTAGCGAAAACAATAGTAGTTCAAACACAAAAAGAAGACAATAGAATAGTCAGAACCTCACTAATTTACAAAAGTATACAGAAATCAGGCCTGCATCTTTGTAGTTGTTAAAACACCCGAAGAAGTTTGGCTCCCTCCGGAAGACGAAGAGGAATTGATTGAGGATCGAGGGTAAATCCCTCCCGAATTAACAGCGTTTCGAGATGTATTCGAAGTACAAAATTCTAAGATCGTACTGCCACGAAAAGAGACCGATTATTCAATCGAGCTTAAAGAAGATACGTCGCCCCTATACGGCCTAATCTACCCCCTCTCGTAAGCAGAACTTGTAGAGCTACGAAATTATCTTGATAAAAACCTAGCGAACGGTCGAATCCGACCCTCGAAGAGCCCTGCAGGCGTACCTATTCTATTCGTACCAAAGAAGGATAGAGGTCTGCGCCTCTGTATCGATTATCGAAAGTTGAATAAAGTCTTAGTTAAAAACCGGTATCCTCTGCCCCTTATTTCGGAGATCCTTAACTGTCTTTCTGGGTCCTAGTTCCTCAGCAAGATCAATGTACAAGATACATACTATCAGATTCGTATTCGAGAAGGGGAGGAATAGAAGACAGCTTTCTGCACAAAATATAGCTATTTCGAATATATAGTTATACCGTTCAGTCTCACCAACGTACCGGCGACGTTCTAAAGCTATATCTATACTACGCTCTATAGTCTTCTTGATATTATTTGTATTATATATTTAGATAATATTCTTATCTTCTCTAAAACCTACAAAGAGTATACGGAACATCTTCGTCTCGTCCTCGAAAGGTTAAGGAAAGCCTAGCTATTCGTCAAAGCCTCTAAATGTCGGTTCTATAAGGAATAAGTTAAATTCCTCAGCTTTATTGTTGGTCGAAACAGTATCTCTATAGACCCGGAGCGAGTCTGAGCTATTTGAGAGTAGGAAAAGCCAACGTTCTACAGAGATATCTAGGTCTTCCTCAGATTCTGCAACTTCTACCGGAGGTTTATAGAAAATTACTCTCTAATTACGTTACCCCTTACAGAACTTCTTAAGGGAAGTAAGGATAGAAAGAAACCAGGGAATATCAAGCTAAACAATAGGGAATCGAAGGCTTTTTGTAACCTTCTCTATACCTTCTCGACAGTACCTCTCCTTCGTTATTTTGACCCAGAAAGACCTATTCGACTTGAAACTAATACATTAGGTTTCAGGATAGCTAGAATCCTCTTACAACCGGACGATCAGAGGATATAGTACCCTATTACATTCTGGTCTAAGAAGTTCTCGTCTACAGAACGTAATTACGCAACGCTAGATCAAGAGCTATTCGTAATCGTTTATTTATTCAAACATTAGCGTTAATACCTCGAAGGAAGCTAATATCAAATTAAGGTCTTAACCGATTATCACAACTTAAAGTTGTTTATAGATTAACTGAAGATTAACGGAAGACAAGCCCGATAGTGCCTATCCCTAACACTATTTGACTTCGTAATCTACTATCGTTTAGGAAAGACAAATCTAGCAGATAGATTATCTCGTACCTCTAGCGAGGAAAAACCCCCGCTAGCCGAGGAGATTTTGGGCCCGATTCAAGAGCGAATCACAGCCGTATCGTTTGTAAAAGTACAGTAGGTTACTGTAGGTACAGTACTGTCTAGAGAGGAAAGTAGAGGGGAGTAGGGATCGATAATCACAACTATATTGGCCTGTAGAAGTCTATCACTATCCCCCTCTCTAGCCGTAAGTAGCTCGGTCAGCGACCTAGAGTCAAAGTCGAACCAGGTTTGAATCGATACTACTGTCCCTATAGATCAAGAGGATCTAGGGAAGGCTACGGATAAGTCTAGCAAAGCTGATTATTCAGATCCGGGGGATAATAAAGAAGTTTTCCTAAGTTAGGGCCACAATATAACCAAGATTCTCCTAAGTTAGGGCCACAATATAACGTATCAAGAGGTTTTGAGTCGCTCTTAATTTGTACCCCCTCGAATAGTATTCGCTACAACCACAAATAAAGATCTACTCGCGGATAAATCCCTAAGGGAACTGAAGTTATTAATCAAAGAACTCCAAGATAAGGACAAGATAGTCTAAGAGAAAATTAATACAACCCTAGAAGACGTTCTATAGGGGAAGCATTAGAGTATCGACTCCGAGAAGCTTCTGCGTTACAAAGGATGTCTCTATATCCCCGTTGCAGGGAACCTAAGACAGAAGCTGATTGAGCTTTATTATAATAAACAACTTACAGGTTATTTTGGAAGAACCCGTACCGAAGAGCTTCTAAAAAGAAAATTCTACTAGGAATACCTACCAAAAGACATACGAGAATATATCGAAACGTACCCGATATACTAGGGAGTCAAAGCACTAAGGTATAGGCCTTATAGAGAACTCTAACCCCTCCCTATACCCTAGAGACTATTTACAGAGCTAAGTATAGACTTTATTATAGGACTCCCGACCGTGATCCTCGAAGGAAAGGAATACAACGCAATCCTAGTAATCGTCTACCGACTTACAAAATTCTCTCGATTCCTCCCCGTATCAACGACGATAACTGCAGGAGACCTTACCGAACTTTTCTTTGATCGAATCAAACTCGAATATAGGAATCTAGAAGGGATTGTCTCTAATCAAGGCCCTATCTTTACAAGCAGGTTCTGGTTACGACTCTGCTATTATTCGAAGATTAAACTACGATTCTCTACCGCGTTCTACCCCCAAACCGATAGACAGACAGAAAGACTCAACTAGGTTTTAGAAGATTATCTTAGGTGTTTCGTCGACAGAGAGTAGTCGAACTAGGCTCGACTCCTTAAGATAGCACAGTTTGCGTACAACAATACCGTCAACGTATCAACCAATAAGACCCCTTTCCGTATGCTACTTAGATACAACCCTGACTTCTAAGTCCGAACCCTAGAGGAATTATTCAAGAAGGAGGCTCTGAGCGCTGAAGAGCGAGTAATTTACCTTCAAAACATCCGCAAAGAGGCTACAAGAAAGCTTCGAATCGTACAGGAAACGCAACAGAAGTTATACAACAAAAATCACAAACCGAAAGATTTCGAAGTCGGAACCCTCGTATCTCTCTCAACAAAGAACCTCCGCTTCAAAGCTAAAGAAAAGAAGCTATCTCCCTGATAAATCAGACCCTTCTGTATCCTTACAAGAATCAGTACTTAGGTATATCGTATTGTATTACCAGAAAAGTACTCAAGATTATACAATATCTTCTCTGTTTCCCTCCTCGAGCTATAGAACAGCCGAAACGAAGACGACTCGCGGATACCAATACCGGAACTCGAAGACAAAGAGGAGTAGGAAGTTGAAGAGATTCGAGATAAAAGAACCTTTGATAGAATTCTACATTACTATATTAAATAGACCGGATAGCCCTCAGAATATAATCAATAGGAATCTACGGAACACTTAGAAAACACAAAGGATACAATATCGTTATTCAGAAAGAAACAAACTCGAAAACCAGTATCCTAACGACGACAAAGAACTATCGAAACTCCTTTGATATACATTCGAATCGATACCGAAAAGAAAAGAAAAACTACTCTATTAGACTCCTGCCGAGCGAGGTCGCTCGGTTATGAAAGGGGAGGATAAGCAAGACAAAGAAAAAGAGACTACTAGGGAAGCGAGTATAGATCTGCAAGCGCTTCGATATTGGTAACCGTAGCCATAATAGCAGGAGTCAAACTAACCCCGTTCGGAGCCAAATTATATTGATATCCTACAGCAACCTCAAGAAAGAAAGCCCGAATAGTACTCTGCCAAAGATCATAACCAGCGTCACTGATCTAAATCTGTAGAAGGTTATCAGGATGCCCGGGGGGACGAGCGGGAGGCAAACCAGCCTCAGCGTTCAACTCCTTCTGACGCTCGGCAATAAACCTAGCATAAGCAGTCACAGCCTTAGGGGTATTCTTAACGTCGAAGTGTAGGTTGTACGCAGAAAGATAAACTGAGATCATCTTACGGAACGATACTAGAAGACGAAGAGATCCCGATACAGCTGCTTCCTCGCTCTCTGTACCCTATACAGGCACAGCACCTCCAGGAACTACAACAGTAGTACTACTAGCCTTAACCTTACGGGCCTAGATAAAGATCAACTAGAGCTTGTAGGAATCGCCGTAGACCCTACAGGGTAACTAAGTCAGATCAGCATCGAATCGAACAGGAATCGAAGGAGTATCGTACCTAAAAATAAGTTTTGTTGTCACTCTTGCACAGAGAACAAGTAATTGAATTCACACAGTCCCAATTATACTTAATCTCAGGAACAGTACCCACAGGGGTACGAAGAGCTGCCTCTACGATACACTTCACACAGAACGCAAAAGAAGGACGGGGGATTCGATCACGAAGAGGGCGAGGACCGAGATTGGTACTTGCGATACTTCCAGAACCTAGACCTCCACTAGGTCCTGCACCACCATTATCATCTCCTCCACCTCGTCGAGGGGTCCCACCACCTCCAGCTCTGCCTCCAGCGCGACCTTTACCTTTCGCACGACTTCCTCGACTTGTAGCACCTCTAGTGCCGCCAGAGGGACCTACAGCAGCAGCTGCAGCAGCAGCAGGGGCTAGAGCAGCAGCGGACATAATGAAAGGATATCGAAACAAAAGCAACAAGAGAGTTATCGGAGAGATAAAGTTAGAAGAAGTGAGGATTGAGAGAGTTGCGAAGGAAGCTTTTATCGAGGAGATATCAAAGGAAGCCTGTTGCTTTGTTTGTATCCACGTGCAAACGTACCCGAATCGGACAGGCCCTAGAGCCTTTGACTGAGGTGACTCATTGAAGTTTGATTCGTTTGACCTAATTCTCACCTTTGTCGATGGTCGAGTCGACCATCTATAGAAGGGGAGGATGAATTGTCACGGGATTCGGAGTATACAACACCTCAGGCATTCGACGTCGATCCGAGGCCGAATCCCCTTCGAGTCGCATGCATATCGATATCCACCCGAACCCTAATGTATTTAAGATCCCACAAGTATTCATAATTCTTGATCTCTTCAAGAATCAGTTTCTGTATACCAACTGTTCAATCTGATCTCTACCGTCCGATACCCTTGCCTAGTCACAGGTCTCTAGCCTGACAACTTAGTAACCATTACATATCCTCTAGGGTCACCTGACGCTTCTCCTCGACCTGAATCCTGCCAAACTCGCTGATTAAGCTCTCAACCTGACGTATATAGTCTGATGTGCTCTTTTCCTTGCTTCCAACCCATAGTAATATATCCTGTAGATGACCCATTATATCAGAATTAGACAGAATCTCTGGTGGAGGCCTATTTTCTTCAATATCTTGTGCTTCCGAGCTCTCTATATCAATATATATATCTTGCCCATCAGTCTCATCTTTATATATAATATCTTCCTCTGTAGGGTTCAAAAATTGATTAAATGGTATAATATCATCATAACCAAGCTTCTCAACTGCTTCATTATATAGAGCTTGAACCTCACTAGTTAACCCTGGCTCAGGAATTGGTTGAAAACCAGCTTCTATCTTATCTTGGATAGCTTTGGTCTCATCTTCAGAACGTATTAAAGTGCTTTTTTTGAAGCAATTCTTAATCGTTTGATCTGATATTGAGCTCTTCCAAACCTGGGTTAACCAAAAGAGTGTATAAGATATATTCATACGATCTTGTAGATCAAGACCTCGATCAAGGATAGCAATCATCCAGCGCATCTATTTCTTCCGATAATAGTGCTTCAAATTTTGAATAATCCCTTGATCTAGAGGTTGATATATTGAAGTTGCGTTTGCTGGGAAAAAAAGAACCCTAATATGAGCAGGTGGTGGGATAGACTTCAGACCAGCAATATGTGGAGAGGCATTATCCAAAAGCAATAATGCTTTCTTATGTATAGGAATACGCCTATAAAAAGCATATAACCATTCCCTTATAATATCTTGACGTATCTACGCCTTCTTATTCCAACGCCAGACACATCCTAGAGCTTGGAAATTGACTCCCCGGAGCGCACGTGGTGTTTTTGCAGTTCCAATTAACCATAAAGGTAATCGGTCTGATCTATCTGCATTTGTTGTAACGACAAGAGATATTCTAGTCTTATCTTTCTTCTTTCCAGCAATTTTTCTATAGGAAAGACCCCCATTTGGCATCTGCCTCTAGAATAGGCCAGTTTCATCTATATTATATATCTTAGATAGTTCATATTGATCGCATATCGTACGAATTTCTTCTATATGATTGTGTACAGAAGATAGGACTAAAGCAGCTTCTCCATAGAAAGTATGATATCGAAGATTATGCCGGTTTTTGAAGCGTGTAAGCCAACCCTCTGAGAAAGCAGGTTTTTGTTGATCTCGATATTCAGGGATCTGAGACCAAAGCTCGTTTGCTTTGATCTGGATCAAAGGGCCAGTGATTGGAAACCCTGATTCAATATGCTTATTCACCCAATTCGAAAGCTTCTGGTCTAGAATAGGCCAGAAAGATGAAGAAAATCGTGAATTTGCCTTAGTAAGCCCTATATCAAGATAATCATATTGAGATGATAGAATTCTTGAGACCGTTGTACGATTAATCTTATGTTTAAATTGGGACAAAAACCAATCTACACACGCGGATTGGGTTGGTCTAGGGCTCGAATTAGACCAGAAGGCACGTAATGCCTGCTTTTGGGCATCTGATATGCCTAATCGAGTACGCTTTGCTGGTGGTAGAGCAGCTTGTGTAGCTGGTCTGACAGTTGGAAGAGGTAGAAGATCGGAGATTTCAGGCATTCTGATTGGTCGATATGACTGACTAAGCGGATGACTCAGCAAATATGGAATGAAAATTGTGTGCAAAGGGTGAGTGTGCTAAAAGTGGGAGTTTTGTATGTAAAATCAAGAAAAAGTGGGCCTATCCAAGTGAATTGTGTGCTATAAGCGGGAGTGTGCTAAGAGCGGGTGTGCAATAGGTGAGAGTTGACTGTATTGGTATATCGTAGTCTGTAATATATATAGTCCTCGCTATATAGTTTCTCGTTGGTATATTCTTAGATAAGTATCTCCTCTAGACTATAGCAGATATCTAAAGGCGGTTGAGTGTTCAATATAGATAAGTTCAACAGATAAATCTGATTCAGTCTTACCGTTTAAGTAGAGATCAACTGTCCACCACTGTTTCTATAGTGCTAAATAGCGTTTGCCAGCTAGAATACGATGTTGACCGTATAGACCACATATATAGCGTTCGAATTGTAGCAGGGGAAGCTCTGCTAAGCTTGGATTATTTAGATCATTCCTTACAATACCCGCTGTATTCAATACTAGCTCAAACTGGCTCGCTAAAATAGTTACCGGAATACGGTACTTAGGAGCTTCGTACTGACAACCCTCTTTTTTAAATATACCGTAAAGGCGATCTATATTTACTGGGTCGATTACCCTCGTATTACTTAGATCAAAGTAAATATTATCTAAATTAACCTTTACAGTCCTAAGAAATTTATATAGTCTATTAATCTTAGGATTATTATAAAGATCAGCCTGTTGCCTATTATTATTCATTATAGGATAATTCAATAAGGAGCGTAATAAGATCTCTAGGGGAATTGCTTATACTTTAGTATAAGAAAGTAGTATATATCTGTTGAATGTTATTCAAAGGACAAAAAGTGCTTTTTGGTTAAAATTAGATATAATACAACCGTACTTTATATATAGTCAATTCCTATAGCCTTAAACAAGATGCTAATTAAGAATCCGGCAACAAGATGCCAATTAAGGATCCGGCAAGTCGTACTACCGAATTTAATATTCTAAATCTTCAAAATATAAAGAATAAAGTTGTTAAGGGCAAGATACCTAGTCATCGAATACGGCCACCGCAAATAGGAATAAGAGGACTACCTAAAGGATTGGTTCTGAATGATATAGCAGAGTCTAGGGAAAACATTAGAGAGATATTTATAATTAGAAAGCAGGCCCTATAGGATACTTTTCGACCAGTGTATAGATATAATCTGGCTAGAGAATTCTACATTGTTATTTTGTGTGTATTTCCTTACCAGCTAGCAGCAGTCTGTAAGATCTACCAACAAGGAATTAGCAAGGAGAAGATCTTAAATATTCTCAAGAATGTAAGGCATTCTAATATTCTCGAAGTACACGAGTATTTCCTTTTCGGGGAGAAAATATACTACCTCTACGACGATATCTCGATATATTTAGACAATATCGTCTCGTACGGTATTCTCCTTAGTAAATTGGAAATAGGTAGTATTATTTATTAGGTATGACCACGCTCAAAAATGATTTTTAGTACTTAATAAAAAACTAGTTTCTTTAGGGGCTTAGCTATCTAAAGCAGAACCAATACGGTTATTCCTTGATTAGGCTTAAGAAAATATTATTTAATTTAAATAGAGTCTTGAAGATTGGTATACCGTAGCATTGGGGCTAAGGGTCTAGCTGACTCAGGGATAGGGGGCATAGAGTATATTATCTAGGGGGGGTATATAGAGTATCGAGAGACCTTGAGACTCGTCGCCACGGAGCTGTCTAAACAGGCCTATAAGAATCCGAGTATTGATATTGATATTGAATATTCGATAGTACAAGGTTTTCTCTGCTCAGTTGAATACTATTCCTTTGATAAATTATACAAGGTACGTTGACGATGTTTATCTTAGTCGACTCTTAGTAATCCGATAAGTATAGGAACCCCTTGTGATGCCTTCTAGATACAAGCCTAGCTATCTGATAGGGCTTATCTCCTTCGTACAATACGCCTCATTTATATATTGTGATTATTCGGTAGATATAAATTAATACTATAAAAAGGGTTGTACGACTATAGCTGAAAATTATATTCAACCAATAATATATTTTGATAAAGCAAGTTATATATTGTCTCCCGAATGTTATCCCGCACTTCGGTCTCAGTAGATACGAGAATCAATAGTAATTAACCTTCTGCTCTGTTTATATACCTTACCGCTTCAAGCTTGATTATATTCTTATAATCTGCCAGACCTCTGTAAATAGACCCGCGAGTATCTAACCTACTCTCTATTTCTCCCTCTCTTATATAAACAGAAATTATAATAGACTAGTCAAATTTAGCGTAGAAGGTACCCGGAATTTCTCACTACCTATATATCTCTAAGTTCTATTATCCTCACTAAGAACCTTATTCAAGAATCTCTAGCCTACTAGAAACATCGTATCTATTTATTCAGTACTGGCCAACGGGGATAATTTTGTAAGGTATTATACCAACGACCTTTACCTACCAGATAAAATAAACACACTTAGTCTGCGTAGATAGGTAGGTATATAATTATATCAATTTTTTAACATAGCTTATTATCGCCGTTATTCTATAACCAGTAGCAATAATAAGTATACTGTTATACTGCTCAATAGGTTCAACAGTACCAAACGGCCCTAATATTAAAGCAAAAATCTTTACAGGAGCTCTAGAACAAGACCTAATTCTTTTAATAATCTTAAGAGATATCCCTCGCTCTCGCTTCAAGAATAGTAGTAAAGTTTTCTACTTGCTAGGCGCCCAAGAGACGACTATATAAGGATATAGCTATACAAATATAAGCAGGCCAACTATTGGCGCCTAAAGACTAACATATTGACCAGTATTGATTTTTATCTTCTTTAGGAGTATCAAACTTAGTATAACAGCGTTACTATCTAGGCAGATATTATAGTCCTCCTCCTGTATATTATTTTGACTAGGCCACTAGATAAAGCAATACCGTCGGAAAGTCTAGATACCACTCTAGTAAAATAATAACTATATCTAGTATAGGAGGGCACCGAAGAGCATAATGATAGAGAGGTAAATAGCTAGCACTAAAATAGTTCTATCTACAGGTATATACACCTATACAGTATAAAGGAAGAAAACAGCTAAAGCCTAATATACCTATAGTAGAAGGTTATATACCAGACGTTAAATCAATGACAGGGTTAAAAGTATCGTTAAAATTAAAGATAGAGACCCTTAGAATAATCTAAGTACTGTATCTAGATATATAGATTGTACGCTAGCTTACTAATATTGCCCAAAAGCTATTATCGATTTTGCCGGATAAAGAACCAGTGGTATTTAGGGCCTTAATTATGATATATAGGTATATTATAAGTAGAGCCGTAACTACTAACAGACGATAAAGCTTTCGATATGTAGATAATAATATTCTAAGGATATCCGCGAAGAGCATTATATTCGGCGTAAACAGAAAAAGGGTATTCAGTAGTGTAATT
Source organism: Penicillium pancosmium (assembly GCA_031761475.1). Classification (NCBI taxonomy): domain Eukaryota; kingdom Fungi; phylum Ascomycota; class Eurotiomycetes; order Eurotiales; family Aspergillaceae; genus Penicillium; species Penicillium pancosmium. Next base: position 445 of record JAVMSB010000487.1, on the reverse strand, counting down.
TGACCTGCTATACGGGAGATATAATCGATTAATAGCCGAGGAAGTAAGAGGTAGAGAGTATTGATGATAGAGTAGCTTATAGCGAGAAGGGTATTCTAACGTATCTATAGCCCAACTAATCAGTAACAAAAGAGACAGTAGGGGTAGATAAAATATCTTACTAAGAAGTCTAGGAGGAGACTACTCAAGGAAGCCGGACGGAGATATCGTCGGGTAAAAGCTAGTATAATCGCCAAACTCGCTATACAAATAGCAAGAATAAGAGGGTTATCTATAGCCCTACGGTAAGGTACTATATAGTAATCTTATTAAGTTGCTATTTTACAGCGTATAGGATACCAAAGAGAAATCAGTCGATAAAAGTCGATATTTTTGATAATAAGCTAGTTGGGTCACTGATCGCTATATTGAACTACTATACCTACAAAAATAAATATTGCGTTAT
>JAVMSB010000486.1:0-14179 GCA_031761475.1 Penicillium pancosmium | reverse complement strand
TCCCCTCCCCCCTCCTAAGCTTCTCCACCGCTTAACCTCTACCCAAAACGGATTCTCTTCGTCTTCCTCGATAGCACTTCCTCCCAGCGATGTCACAGAGTCGGCCTGGGCTGATCCCAAGTTTGCGCATGGGTGGTAAGACAACATCTCCCATTCCCTGCCCTACCCTTCCTGTCCCCTCCCCTCCCCTCCGTTCCTTTGATCGGCCACGGCCACGGCCACGATCACGGCCAATTGTGTCCTTGGAATCCAGTTGAACTAACTCATCTCCCTCCCTTGTTCAGAGGTCATCCGCGAAAAGGTCCAAGATGGACTGACCGGCGAGGCCAAGGAGATCGCCTACACGCAATGTAAGATCGTCGGCAATGGCTCCTTCGGTGTGGTGTTCCAGACCAAGATGGCTCCCAGCGGCGAGGACGCTGCCATCAAGAGAGTCCTCCAGGACAAGCGATTCAAGGTATGGGCGGATTGACCCGGATGTCGGATCTCCCTCTGCGTGCCCAACACTCACCTATCGCTCCCTCTAGAACCGCGAGCTTCAGATTATGCGTATCGTGCGCCATCCCAATATCGTCGAACTCAAGGCCTTTTACTACTCCAACGGCGACCGGGTATGTGTGACGACCCTAACGACTCTCTGGCCCTCTCCCCGGGCGCTTCTCCCTTCCTCCCGCTGACCGTCTCTCCCCTCCCCGCCACAGAAAGATGAAGTGTACCTCAACTTGGTTCTCGAATATGTCCCGGAGACGGTTTATCGGGCTTCGCGCTATTTCAACAAGCTCAAGACGACGATGCCGATGCTAGAGGTCAAGCTGTACATTTATCAGCTTTTCCGGTCGCTGGCCTACATCCACTCTCAGGGAATCTGCCACCGAGACATCAAGCCCCAAAATCTCCTCTTGGATCCCAACACTGGTATTCTGAAGCTCTGCGACTTCGGTTCGGCTAAGATCCTCATCGAAAATGAACCCAATGTTTCCTACATTTGCTCTCGTTACTACCGTGCCCCGGAGTTGATCTTCGGTGCCACCAATTACACAACCAAGATTGGTATGTCTCTTTTCCCCCCTGTCTAACCATCGTTAGTCGATCCATTCTGGGTCTAATTTTGTGGTTCACTAGATGTGTGGTCAACTGGCTGTGTGATGGCGGAGCTGATGCTCGGTCAACCCCTCTTCCCCGGTGAGTCGGGTATTGACCAGCTGGTGGAAATCATCAAGGTTCTCGGCACACCAACCCGTGAGCAAATTCGTACAATGAATCCCAATTACATGGAGCACAAATTCCCCCAAATCAAGCCCCACCCCTTCAACAAGGTTTGTATTACGATAATCCTCAGCCCGCTGAACAGGTATGCTGACCGTCTTTCAGGTCTTCCGCAAGGCTCCCCCAGAGGCTATTGATCTCATTTCGGCGCTTCTGGAGTACACACCCACACAACGACTGTCAGCGGTGGAAGCTATGGTTCACCCCTTCTTTGACGAGCTGCGGGATCCTAACACACGCCTACCTGACTCACGCCACCCCAATAACCCCTCCAAGGACCTTCCCACTCTGTTCGATTTCTCACAACATGGTGAGTTGACCCCGCCATTTCCTCCTTTCTCTCGCCCAGCTGTAAATATGACGCGAGAAGGATGAGCCATGCTGACGATAAATAGAACTTTCCATTACCCCCGATATGAACGCCAAGCTGATCCCACCTCACGCCCGCCCCGCTCTGGAGGCGCGTGGCCTCGATATCAACAACTTCAAGCCCCTTTCGAAAGAAGAGATGATGGCTCACCTCGACTGAGCGATTTGATATTACCTCGACGAGATACACGGCTTTTCGTGCTACGTTCTGCATCCGCCGGGGGCATTCGATAGCCCACCGACCGAATATCATCATTTCGTGAGCAGGGACGAATCGGAGACCGTGGACACCGTCGGGGTTGTATACTTCTTTTGATTTCATCAGCCGGGTCGCATGGCGGGACTTTATCAGTCACGGGCGATATCGAGCGTGAAAGATGGGGGAATGGTTGACATCTGTTTTCATGGCTGAGCGGAAAGCCGGATTCGGTTGATTTGGGGTGGAGGCTGATGATTGTCACGCAACGGTGGGAGGTCATGGCCTGGAGTTTATTTTTTGAGGTGTCTGCGACAACTCTTGGGAGGAAAAAGTGATACCCTTAACTGTGCAAGTTTGCCTTCCAGGATTGAAGACTGCATAGCTTCATCTGTCAAGGGAAGGAAACCACAAATGCAGCCGTCCTCGACATTCGGGACATTCGATATGCATCACCGATGGGTCTGGAGGCTTTACTTTTCATGGCGGGCCTCAGGGGCCTCCTGTGATTTCCTTCTCGACTTGCAGCACTAGAAACCTTGTTTATTTTCTTCCCTTTTTGCTGTTTTTCCCCAACCTATTTCTGTTCCTTGTTTTTTCTACCCTTTTTCCCCTGTTGCGGTGCCATCATACTGGTCGGTCGGGCTTGGGCTGGTTCATCCCCTTACCCTCCCGACTACGCCAGCATGACATGAGCTACTCGTTCCAATTCTGAAACAGACGGTTTCCCTTGTTTCACCCGAGCTTGTAAATGTCTTTTGTACCGTAAGCGACCCTCCATTGATTCGGCATATGCATACATCGAACGCCTACGCTTCACGCACTGGCAAAATCGGCTGGGATCCCTGGATACAAAGTGATGGGTTTCATCTTGCCCCTTCAACGAATCCCATGTGTCCGCATCGCAGGAAATAGCGCAACAGTTTTACCATAGGGTACCTACTTCAATAACATCCTAAGGATGGTATCCATATCTCAGGTCACTAGTAAATTTTCCAAAGCTTATAGGCATATATGGAGTAATTGACAATTTACTATTGCCGTCATCTTAAATTCATCTTTATGGAGTACGATGTTAAATTGTACTTGTGATTTTTGTTGATGCTCGGATCGGAAAATCACCCGCTTCCGAGCCCTTTGCACAGGAAGCTCCAAGTCGGACATCCCGTCCATAATTCTTACTTCCAGTTTCAGACCTCCCATTGTCAAATCTCAAGCGCAATGGCTGACTACGACCGCGACCGCCGGCATAACAACTACAGGGGAGGTGGAGGTGGGCGCAAGCGCCGCTATCGAGGTGAGTTCTAACACCCTGGTCCATTGGCACTGCTCATCAGCTAGCTAACACGACATTCCCCAGATGACGACGATTACGATCGCCGACCCCAGCGACGCAGATATGAGGAGCCGCTCTTCGTTCAGGTCCGGCGCCAACTGCTCACGATTGCCGAATCTGTATGTTCACCTCTCGACCCCTTCGCGCGTACCTCGCCATACCTCGCAATATGGTTATGGCCCTAGCTCGGAACTGTACGCTAATGCGCTAAATGCGTTTTTTAGGCTGCGCGCAGAGTTGAAGACGATATTGTCGGAATCGCCAAGTCTGTAGCGGACCATTATGAAGATGAGGAGCTACGTGATACCCTGGTTAACATCTCTCTCGACCTGTACGTGATTACTCACGCTTCTCTTGCTTTCCAATTGTAAACGGCTTGCTAACCATTGGCTCTGATATAGCGTTCTGGAACAGCCTATGAAAATTCCTTTCGTTGCCGCGGTCACCTTGGCCACTCACAACCTCAAGCCGGAGCTTAGCGCGGAGGTGCTCAAGAAGGCTAGCAACCTCCTGCAGAAACATATTGATTCGGGGTCATGGCGCGAGGTCAAGCTACTCATTCGATTCCTGGGCAGCTTACAAGCTATCTTTGAGGGCGATGGTATTTTCCCGCTTCTGGAGGAGTTCTTCGCCCGGGCGGCTGATCTCCAATCCGCGTCTTCCGAGGATGTAGGTAGTGACTTATATCCCTCACAATTATTACTTGACTCTAATGCGTTTAAACACAGCTTCTCGGGTTGGAACTCGTCAAAGTTATCCTGTTCACGATCCCGTACGTGATGTCTTCCCCCGCGACTGGCTTCGAAGCCCAGGCCTCGGCCCTTCTCGAGAAGACCGATATCATCGCATCGACTCCCCACGCTCTGGTCGACCTGGTCAATACATTCAGCCCGGACGAGAACAAGGAAGCTGCGGGTCCCAGTGTGATCGGCTTGATGCAAAGCCAACTACAAGCCGAAGCTGGTCAAGGCTGGGAGCTGAAGTGTCTGCCTCGTCCTTGGAAAAGCGTACAAGAAGAGAGCGAGGAGCAGAAGCCCTTTGAAGTTGTGACCAAGGTTCCTTTCCCGCAGATCACCGTTCCGAGCGCAGTTCCCAATGGCCCTCGGCCGCTTTTCCCGGAGGTCTATCTCTCGGTATACGCCGAACAAGAGATCTACACGGTACCTCCAATCTCGGATATCACATCCTCTATCGTGAGAGATGCTTTGGTAGATACTATCAACCTGCTTGACTTCAACCGAGTTGCCACAGCCAAGTATCTCATTGATATTGACTGTTACTTCACTCCTTATACATTCGTCAAGCGTGCGACTCCGTTCGACCGCATGCGCGATCTGGCTGGCGAAGGACAGTCCTGGAAGCCAGAGGATGTGGCTGTGGATGCAGTTTTCTCTCAATTGTACCAGCTGCCTACCCCGGAGCACAAGCTCGTTTACTACCATTCGGTTTTGACCGAGTGCTGCAAAATCGCCCCTGCCGCTATTGCGCCGAGTTTAGGCCGTGCTATTCGGTATCTTTATAACCACCTTGAAACCATGGATCTGGAGCTCAGTAACCGTTTCCTTGACTGGTTCGCTCACCATCTGAGTAACTTTGGCTTTACGTGGAAGTGGAGCGAGTGGTAAGTTGCTTCTTGTTTGGAATTGTTTTGCTTCTTTTGTGGCAGCCTTGCTAACTAAACTCAGGGTTGAAAATCTCGAACTCCCCGCCATCCATCCTAAGATGGCTTTTATTCATGGTGCTCTTGATAAGGAGATTCGTCTGAGCTTCGCGCAACGTATTAAGGGCACGCTCCCGGAGCCTTACATTCCTTTGATCACCGAAGGCAAGGAGAAGGATACTCCCGAATTCAAATATCTGTCAGAGAGTAAGTCAATGCCTTGCCTCGCCTCACCTAGTGAAGACATGCGTATCAGATCACAACTAATATCAGCCACAGTGACCCCATACTCCAAGGAGGGCCAAGAACTCGGCCAACTCATCAGGAAGAAAGCCAGCGACGACGAGATCCAGCCCGTGATCGCAGCCATCGAGGAACAAGCCCAGGGCCTAGGCGTAGAGGATCCCAAGGTCCCCTCAACCGACGCCTTCGTCACAGCCATCTGCTTCGTGGGCTCCAAGTCTCTCTCCCACGTCCTCTCCTGCATCGAGCGCAACAAGGACAGACTCCTATCCACCGGATCCGCCTCCCACCAAGCCCGCGGCCAAATCATAACTTCCGTAATGGAATACTGGGCCGACCAACCCGGAATCGCAATCAACATCATCGACAAACTCCTAAACTACACAATCCTATCCCCACTCTCCGTCCTAGAATGGGCCCTGAACGAATCCATCGCCGCAGGAACCATCCTGTCAAAGCCACACATCTTCGAAATGATTTCCGCAACAGTGGGTAAAGTCACGAACCGCATGCGCCAGATCGTCGCGGCTCGCACTCAACCCGGTCTCTACGAGCCACAGCTAAGTGTTCTCGATGAAACGCTTTCCCGTGAGCGTGTCGAGATGCAGGCCCTCTTTAAGTTCATTGAGGATGCTATTATTTCAGTTGCTGCGGGGAGTAATGATGAGCTTATGGAGCGGGGCGATGGGTCGGGCGATCTTCCTGAGGATGCGATTATTCGACAGTGGGGTCGGAGATGGTTGCGCGTTTTTAGGAGAAAGGCTGGTGTTGAGGAGGCTTTTATCAATGATGCTTTGGCTGGTGCTACGCCTGTTGGGACTGAGGCTCCTGCTTTAACTCAAGGTGATGATGGGGATGTTCAGATCGGTGATGCTGATGCTATTGCCGATGATCAATGAAGAATGGCCTGGCAAGGGCTGGCAAAGCAGGGCCAGCTAGGCTACATAGGCTAGAGCTAGGAAGGCTGGACTGGGCTATAATAGAACCTGGGAATAGCGTGATATGATATGCAATTTGTGGTTTTCCTGTTTTTTTTTCTCTCTCATTTTCAACCCTGTTTTGGCAAATGGATGATTTGATTGGTTTCTTCATTTCTTCACCACTTCCATTATCACCATCATCCTCATGTAGGGTGGGATGGGGTGGAACCCTCCCTCGTTCTTCAATTCTCGTGTATCACTGCATGTTATTACATTATCCGTGGCCGTGGCGTGGGGCAAATTCAATTTTGTCCTACGTGGGAAATTGTACACTATTGAAATTCTGCACTTGTTTAGTTTAGTCGTGGCTGGCTGGGTAGGTCTGATCGCGATCGTAAATTTAGCTTGGAAATCAGGGAAACCCGTCTTGTCCTCTTGGGTTTGCGCCATATGATATTTTTACTTGTAATAACAAGCAATAAAGGCCAAGAGGTGAGAGAAGGTGTGAATCTAGTTCATTCTATCTAGTTTTTTACTGTCCCTGGCTGCCAATCGGTACGAATAATACAACGTAGGAAGATGAGATGTGCCCATAATAATAGTAGTATAGTATACTATGTAGTAGTAGTAGTATACTATAATAAATCCTCTGATAACCCAATAAATATATCTTACTTAGATGTTGAATATTTCCATTCCTCCCGAGATCACAATCCCTATTTGATTGCCAGTGGAAATAGAAGGGCATTTTCGCTTGTACAACCCCAACCCCAGTTCTGGCCCTAGCCCCGGATGCTAAGAATCCGAATCCGAATCCTAGCCCCAGTTAGATAAAATGCAGGGCCAAATGAAAATGAAACCAAAGAAAAGGTGGTGGTGGAAGAAGAGAAACCGGGAGAAAAGAAAGAAAGAGAAAAAAAAACAATATCAAAAAATGTCAAACCCCTCGTGGTATCATATACATCCTTAACAAAAAAAAAACCTTGGAAATCAAACATAAATCCCGTCAAAATTTGAACTTGAACCCCATATAACATAAAACCATGAGCCCGAATTAAACCATACCATATACCATATACCAGCCAACCAGCTAGTATGTTATTTTGTTTGTTGGTGTTATGTTGATCACCTCAAATCCTCCAACTTATACCCGGCAGCCAAAACATCCCCCCGTCTCTGATGCTGATGCTGCTGATGATCCAAAAAGTAATGCCCCTGCCCCTGCCCTTGCCCCTCATCACCATCACTACTAGAACCACGCGTATAAATCGACATCCCATCTTCATAACTACTCCGACGAGTCTGCGAATGCTGCGACTGCAAACTATCCTCATCAGACTCCATTGAAGAAAGTCGACGCGGATTGAGGTTCAGGTTCATATCGCCATTGATAAGTCCGCTTCCATTTCGCTTCGTAGTTGAAATTCGTCGATCTTTACCCCGCCCTTTAATCCCCTTGTTGCTGTTCTTGTAGAGTGTTGCAAAGTACTCCCATAATTCGCGATCTTGGGCGTTTGCGGGGCCGTGTTCGGTTATTTGCGTGAAGCGCGCTGTTAAGGAGCGGAGGGTTGTTGTGTGGAATTTGTTTTGGTGGGACTATGCAGAGGGAGAGATTAGTGAAGGCTTTCTTTTTGATAATTGTTGGTTGGTTGGTTGGCTGGACTGGTTTACCTTTAGATTCCCCAATTGTGTGAAATTTTTCCCACAGTCATCGAGCAGGCATGTAAATGGCTTTGCTTGCAGATGAGTGGTCTTGTGGGCGCGGACATTGCCTCGTTGGGCAAATGATTTATGGCACAAATCACACTTGTACGGTTTTTCGCCGGTGTGACGACGCTGATGGGTCTGTTGGTGAATATAATGTCAGCCGTCAGATTCAGATCATCTTTGTCCTTGTCTTGTGCTCGATGTAATCGAGGCGGAGGCGACGCGAATTGAATCGAATCTGATGCTTATGCTTATGCTTATGGAAGGGGGAGGGGTGATCTTACCTTGAGGTTGCCTAGCTGCGAGAAACGCTGTCCGCATGAAGGCTCCTTGCAGATCTGATGGAAGTGTCAGCAAGAGGGTATGGTGGGGGAGGGGGAGGGGGGCAAATATCTGCTCTGCTCTGATCTGATCTGCTTTGTATTGCGGTGTACTCACAAATGGTTTGTCTCCAGTATGTGCTCGCGTGTGAATATCAAGATGAGTCTTCTGGGCGAAACTCTTGCCACAATCCGGTAATGTGCAGGTATACTTGCGCTGCTTTCCAGATCGAGAGAGTTGGCCTTCGCTAGTGAGGAGGCATTGTGGTGGGGACATTGGATTTGCGGTCACATTTGCATTTGCATTTACATTTGCGTAGATGGGATTCGGGTTCGGGTTCTGGTTTGGATAACCGTGTGGAGCTAATTGCTGGACCGAAGGGAGTAATTGCTGATGCTGAATCGGTGTTGGATGTGGTGAAGTCGAAGGCTTTGATTGAATAGCTTTCATCAAGACGTCGACACCGGTTGAGAACTCGATTGATGGTCCATCCTTTTTGTCTTGGGAATCTTTGGCAAGTCCCGCTGGATGCGATAGCAGACCTAACCCCAGACTGGGCTCGGTCTTGCATACCTGGCTGATGGCATTTTTGGCGGGCCGGATGTCAGGTAGTGAGGGTGGTTGCTCGATCAGACGAGATGATCCGAGAGAAGGTGGTGGTGGTGGCTGGCTGGAAACAAAGTACTGGTATGGAGATGGAGAAGAGTGGTGGTGATGGTGAGTATGGTGGTTCAAGGAGCCGAAATTGTAAGCGGGAGAAGGTTGGGTTTGGGTTTGGTATGGCAATGAGTATGAGGTTGTGGTCGGATGGGAGTAGTAAGGGAACAGGGGCGTATCCATGGCGCGACGATGGGGGAATGCGCCCACGTTATGGCCTGGGAATTCATAGGATACCGGCTCAGCAGTCTCCATGATGATTCTTCCACGAGGGGGAGGTAATCAGAATCAGGGTTCCTTTTGCTTTTTGTTTGGAAGGAAGAGACTGGAGGGTACGAGTATAGATCTGAATATCCTTGAGGTACTCGGTACACCTGAACTTGGATGAACGCTTAACTCAACCTCGGAGAGAAAAGAAAAGGGATTTGGGTTCTGTCCAAGCAGGAGTTGCTTTTGGAAGCGGGATATAGAGACAGGCCAAGTGCAGGCCAAAGTGTAACTGGGGCCGGGGAGGAGATCTATATAGTCACGGTCCACTAGCAGGTTGACAGGTAGTGGTGGTGATAGTTCCAAGACCGGCTGCAGGTCATGGGAGAGTATTAGGTATTCTGTACTCTGTAGGGTAAGGTGAAGAATGATTACCGACTAGTGGTGATCAGCCGGGCCTAAGAGATATCTTGTATGACGTTCCCAAGAAAAGGAGGGCAGTTCGAGGCCAAAGGTGCATGGGCGATCTCCCAGGGATCATGGATGAGGCGACTGAGGCGACCTGAAAACTCCCGCATCGTGGACGCATCATTTGTGCCACGGGGGTAATTAATAAATAATAGTAATAAAAAATAATGATAATAAGAATAATAAATATTATTATTCCACTAAAAGACTAGTGGGTGTGGTTGAAATGGGGAAAAGTCTCGGTGAGCGTCGCACAAAATGGCAAATACTCGACTGCCGCGACTGGCGACAACTTCTCCTTCCTCCACTTAGGGTTACTTGATATCTTGTTTGTCACCTTCACTCTGGCCATATACAATCAATATACTCTGTTCCTAGTCACTACCTTCTATTTCACAGTCCATTATCCCCTCTATACCATTATCCTATATTATATATCTTCACTAATTCCTTTTCCCAAAAGAAAACACTCCCTCGAGGGCGGGCCGGGCCTTCGGGCTTTCAAAGTGGACCAGCGATCTGCGACGACAGGTCAATTTACGGAGCATCGTAAGCCACTTTGGTTTTAGTCTTGCCCTCAGCAAGACTGGTCAATGTCAGCTCAGTTCCTATTGGATCCCCCTCCAGATGCGCCCGCCCGATAGTCGCCAATAGCGTCGATTCCTCCCCCCCATCGAATATCCTGGTTAGCCGCCCATGGCCCTGGAAATTCACTGGTCTCCGATCGGTCTCAGCTCCAGATCTGCCGTCGATCGGGGCTGGTATTGGTTAGTGTGTGTGCCCTCTGTGTCCTCTTAGGGTGCCTCATCTAATTCGTTTTACGAGTGGTGGTGTGCACCCATGGTTTTGGTTTCGGGGAAGGTAATCCGTACTTATGTATATGACCTCCACCCACACCTCAACTCAAGGGAGTACTTTGTAAATACGAATATTAATGTATGAAATAGGAGAAAACACTGGCAGCTGGAGATGACAGTGACATGATACACCCTCCCCCTGCACGACTTGCGTTTGCATTTGAAGGCGTCCCGACCAGTACATACTCCTACTCCTGTTCCTGCAGGGATCGGTGTCTGGTCACGAACACCTGCCCAAATAGGTCTGGTAATTGCAGCGTAGAGGGGGAAAACAAATGCCATAATTTAAATCAAAAGTGACAGCGCTCGGGGAGCCACACGACAGGACGGTTCCTGACTTGCGTGGGAAGAAGTACATACACTACTGTACAGTACATACGGATGTGATGGGGTGCTCCACTCCCCCATACTGATCGACCTGCCCTTTTTTTCCCATACCCTGTAGCCTGTATGTACGAGTAGCCTTTTCCTTTCCACCCCAGCGAAGATCACTCGCATCCTGTCAGCCTGTCAGTACATTTGTACTGTAGGCTCCGGACTCTGGGCCCCGGGTTCTGGCTTTGGCTCTGGCTCTGGCTCCGCCTCCCGATGGTCCGCGAGCAACCATTTGCCTACTGCATCTAGACTTAACCCATCAAGGCTAGGCTGTAGACTCAGGGATGGGGGCGACAATTTCAAAAGGAAATATTTAGCGTGCACAGGACAGGAACGAGCGGAGTCAAGTCGAGTCAAGTCAAGCCAAGTCGATCAGGGGGAGTGGAGTGGAGGGGGAAGACCAGACCAGACCAGACCAGGCAGATCGATTCTGACTCGGTCCTAGTCCCAGTATCGACATCGACATCGACGATCCCAGTCGACAGGTCACGATCCTGTCTGACACGGACCGGAGAGAGGCTCTGTGGCGATTTGGACGGACAGGGGTGTCTTTGTTGGGTCGGGTCCCAGAAGGTTGGTCCCCTCCCCTGTGTCACTTGAAAGGGAAAGGGTCTGTGTGGTGGTGTGTGGTGGTGTGGTGGTGGTGAGGTGATTTACTGGGGAATTTTGCATTTGGCAGAGTGGATTATGGGAAATGTCAAGTGGAAACTTGGAAAACAAGGACAAAGATAAAAGATGGAAATGAAATAGAATACTGTAGAGAGGAATCCGACAAATTCGAGCCCCAAACCTGGCTGCGAAGAAAGCAAAACAAGTCACATTGCGCCGAGGCATCCATCCGCACCCTTTTACCGTCCAGTGTAGTTCGAATATCTAGAGAAGAGTGGAGTTAGTACAAGTTCCGTAAACCATGAATTGAATGGAATTGTCGTAGCAAAGACAACAAACTCACCTCCAGATCCGTGCACGCATGTCTCCACTGCCGGTAGCAAAGAGATTGCCAGTTGGGGCGGGAGCCACCGAGATAACTATCCGCGGAGAAATGATATTAGCATTCGTCATGTCATGGTCAATCATAGTCAATCATGGTCAATGATAAACCTAGATCGTTTTAGCTCATTAGACTCACCGGAGTTCTTGTGGCCCTGCAGCATCATCTGAGCATTGCCGGTGACGGGATCCCAGAACTGGACTCCACGGTCCTTGGAACCACTCATGACCCAGTGTCCATCGGGCGTCAGGCAAACGCTAAGCACAAAGTCCTACGGGAAGAAAGTCAATCAGTGGAGCTCAGGGGGTGGGCTAGCCGTTGAAGTGCTAGTGCTAAGGCGGTAATGGGAAAAATGGGGCAAATGGGGAATGGAGAATGGGGCATGGGACTTAGAATTAGGATGAAACGAACCTTGTGGCCCTCGAATGTCCGAACGCACTTGCCGCCCTTCACGCCGCTGTGAGGGTGCATACCCCGGGGGACGGTAAGCTCCCAGAGCTTGATGGTCTTATCCAGACTGCCGGAAACTAGGTCGCGACCATTGGGCGCAAAGGCAACCGAATACACACTGTCCTTGTGGCCGTCAGGGTTCTCCAGACGCTCCACCAGGTAGCCAGTGGTGGTATCCCAGACACGCACGCTCTTGTCCAGCGATCCGGCAGCGACGTAGTGGCCGTCGGGCGACATGGCAACCGTGGTGACGCCATCCTCAATGCTGAGGGTGTAGACGAGCTTGCCGTCAAGAATATCCCAAAGACGCACGGTCTTGTCTCCACTGCCCGAAGCGATGTAACGTCCGTTGTTGGCGAAGTCGAGGGAGTAGATATCCTGCTCGTGACCGGTGAAGACATTCTTGATGGCGCGTGCGGCAATATCCCAGACCTACAGTTTTGATCACATCATCTTGTTAGCAAACCACATTCAGACACAAACGATCAATTGTTGAAAGCTTACCCGAATCTGCTTATCCTCAGCACCTGTGGCCAGGTACTTACCGTCAGGACTGAAGCAGACACTGCGAATGTACAGGTCGCCGTCCTTGTCGACAGACTCATCTTGAAGTGTCGCCACGTTCTGGCCAGTGGTCACGTCGAAAATTTGAGCGGAACGGTTGCAGCCAGTGGCCAGATACTTGCCGTCGCGACTGAAACGAACACAGCAGACAACGCTATCGTGGTTAAGGTGGTGCACCAGCTCAACATCCAGTACACGCTGCACCTCCGGGTTGAACACGGCATACCAATCCGCACCCTCACGCTTTTGGGATGGGGGAAGGTCCTCCGGGTTCCAGTTGGCAAGCATGTTACCGACGCGCTCGGTACGGACAACCGACTGGTTAGGAGGGGTGGGCCGAGGAATCTGCGGCGAGGCGCGAGGATCCGGGTATGTGGCGGCGTGAGTCTGCTGGGGAGTAGCAGGACCGGGGACCGGACGACGGGCCTTGCCAGGGCCAGGAGAGGCAGTTGGGGGAGGCGGGGGCCCATAACCTATAAGGGAGAAACAAAACACACACGTTAGCCTCTCGGAAAGATTCCCCAATCACTCTCACATACCGTTCACAGCAGCGCCAGGCGGATATCCTCCAAATGAGCTCTGCGGAGGCGGCGGCGCACCAGGCAGGGCGGTCGCGGCAGGCTGTTGAAGGGTCTGCTGGGCGGACTGCTGATCCTGGGAAGGGGGAGGGGCAAGACCGGGTCCACTACCTCCGGGGTTGGTCATGATACCACTGAATAGATTGCTCGGGCCGTGGCCCAAAGATGGAGGCTGGGCCTGGGGGCCAGTATGCTGCGCGGGCGCGATATGGGAGACGGGTTGCACACCGCGAGACTCAAGTTCGTGTCGCAACATTCGGATTTCGCCTTCGTAGCTGTTCGCGCGAAGAACTGTCAGTGACAAGGCCCCAGCATAGTGGATATCATGGGACGAAACGTACTCTTGCTTCATCTTGATCTGAGTCTGCTCCAGCTGATAGACCTTCTGGCGAATCATCTCCATCTCCTGGAGCTGGCCGGTCACTGCGTCTATCCGTTAGAAAACAAAACGTTTCAGCGAAATTCGCAGTCTAGAAGTTGGAGCCAATAGAATGGCAACGGTTTATGGGATGCGGACGATGGAGAGGGGGGAGGGGGGAGGTTTAATTGCATGTTCGCCTATTGAAAGGAACCTGAGAGGGAAAGATATTCGGATGTAGAAGAGGATAACCTACACTGGTGTTCATATTCACCGGTGTTTCGTGACTGGCTCTCGAATTCCTGGCGCAGTTGATCCAGCAACTCCGTCAGGCGAGAGTTGGGAGCGGGGACCATTCCGCGGTGAGCGTTGTACATGGCGGTTTGGCGATTTAAAAGGTTCCGATGTAGTGATAGAGGTGGTTGTAAAGGAAATGACTTTTGAAAGGCGATATGGGTATCGGCGACAGCTCGCGACGACAGATCGCAGCTCAGCTGGATAGGGTGTCGATATCAGCGATTTACTGATGCGGCGATGCTGCTTGGTGGACGACACCACGCAGCTAGCCACAGGAGTGATAAGGCCGAACGGGGGCACAAGAGGCAACGAAAGTCGTGAGTGGAAGGTGGTTGAATGGGTGGTGGTGTGAGGGAGAG
>JAVMSB010000485.1:0-14241 GCA_031761475.1 Penicillium pancosmium | reverse complement strand
GCTGGAACGGAGGGGAGGGCGGGAGGAAGACAGAGAAGCAGACTAGAAAGAGAAGAAAAAGGTGCAAAGTCAAAATGGTTGACGTTGGATCGTGCAGAGGCCGTTTCAGGAACGCGTAGCGTATTGGGTTGAGCGATTTCACGGAGTATATCGAGTTGATCGGCAGATAGACGGAAGCGACTGGGTCCGATCTGTCTTCTCCGTACGGGCTCGTACTAACGCCAGTTATGGAGTACGAATACAAAGTGGCTTTCGTACGGATTGCACAGTAGATATGCAGTAAACGCAGGCTTACTGCCACGCGCCCCACCAATGAAGCATGCGACCCATCGGGGCCCCCCGTCTAAATAAACTCGAAACAGCTAACGGCCGCTTATCACGCTTTCACTGGCCCGAGGTGCGTTCGTGAGTGGCAGGAAGAGTACCGTGTAACCATGATTTGATTCCTCCAGCCTCAAGCTGATTCTCGAACTCCCCAGCAGTGCAGATGACCGGCACATCATACGGATATGTTGTTTCCTGTTGGTGCCCAGGTGTGCGGGGACATGACAGTGACAGCGACGGTCTTCCTCTTCCCACATTCCACATTGCCTACATACGAGCATACTCGTACGGAGTACTGGTGCTGAAGATGGCCAAGGCCAATGTGGACGCAGGTTGTCCCCGATACGGGCCTCCACCCGACCTAGTCCAAGCTTGGCGTTCGAGAAGGCGTCTGATTTTGCTTTTTTGAGAGGGGACTTTTCTTCGAGGTGTATTTTTATCAAATTAACCATGTGAATGTCCGAAATGCTTGACCTCAGGAAACAGCGACCCTAAATTAGGGACCCGTTCATATCACCGGTCTCAACTGATGCTCCGTCTTCCATAGACGGGGATAATCGGCTGAGGCTCAAGTGGAGCAGGGTCGATTTGAATAGGGAGAGGCAATGGAATATCGGAATCACAGAGAAACTCCAGCGCACGAGGCCCGCAGAAGTGCCTGCACACACTTCCACACTCCCACACTCACCGATGAAAGATGGTGGGTGGGTGTCATTTGCTGGCTTCCAGAAGCAGGCTAGTACTCAAGTACTCCGGGAGGGGAAACCATAATCAGAGCCATTCACAATCCAGTTGAGAGTGTTGGATTGGTTAGTCCAATCAGGCAGTAAGCAATTATGCCTACGAGTATCCATTGAGACTGAGCCTGAGTCTGCTCAGCCGGGGACTTCAGGAACTCTCGAGACTCTCAAAACTTTAGGGCTAAACCAGCCGGTGCATGGATCCAGCCCCCCCCCCTTTTTATTTTATTTTTTTTAAGTCTTCTCTTTTTCTCTTTTTAAATTAATCCTTTTTTTCTCAAATGTTATTCTCGGGGGGCCGAGAGAAACGGTGTCATTCCAGACTCTCTGCTTATTGGTGCTAGGGTCGTGATCGATGCAGGGTGCATGGGTTGTCGCGTCAAGCCGTACCCGCACCGGGTCCCACCCTTTCAGCTGTCCTCGTTAAGATCGTCCCCCTCCAACTCAGGAAATGATGGAGGAGCCAGACCATGGTGCCATATCCACTTCGATCTACTAGCATGAATGCAAAGACCACCTATCTAGACTGCATCGAGTATAAGGTGTCCTCTCCGGCACGAGTCTCCGCTTTGTTTCTCGAATCACTGGCCACGCGGGTTTGACTATTCTCACGCAAGGAGCATCTTCATTTGCCGCTGACGGCATGCGAGCAGCCTGCCGTCGTACCGTTCCAGAAAGGTTTCACGGTTGGAACAGTGATCTGATGGTGGTGGTGGAGAAAGAAGAGGAAGTCGTGGTCGTGGGAGCGACCTCTCTCCAACCCCTGGGCGGATCAGGTCAAGATCCTCTCGATTTGCTCTGCTAAGAGTGCCACTTCCGCCCCGGATCGACTAGGGAAGTCGGTTGAGAACGCATGTCTAGGATTGGGCATTAGCTCGGGCTTGCTTCCCGCTGACTAGTACTGCGACTTTGCTGCGACTTTTGCTGCTGCTTGCTCCTGCTAAATTCTGCCACGGCCGAAAGAATCAAAGTCAAATCCACGAAATGCCTCAACTCCTAGACTCAAATTCGCCTTACCCCCGATGTCGATCCAACCTCGGGATACGTCATGTGCAACAAACAAAGAAAAAGGCCGGTGCGCCGCCGTTTGAATATGGTCCTCACTCCTTAGTCCGTCTTAGTGTCCTCTAGAGCCCTGCTGGTCGCCGAGTTCTGGCCCCCGTGGCTGAACTGCGCAGGCTGCGTCTGCATAGCAAATTCATTATTAGTCGGCATCGGAACCGGCGGAGATTAGAGATTGGAGACGACAGATTGCCTTTTACCCTACCCTTCCCAAAGTTTCCCCTTTCTGCTTCCCGCTGCCATACCATAGGTATACTCAACGCCACACTTTAGATGGTCATTCTAGTCACACCAGATGGGGTACCGTCGGGGAAAACCTGGCTCTTGTGGTAGATGTATCGGGGCGCCGTGCTCCGTGTTGTTTTGGTTCGGCTCTTGGGCCCTTTGGGCTTGCTGCTGCACATCAAGTTCCCAGCGGGCCACGTTGGGAACTGGGGGCCGGGGTTCCCGCCCTTGCTGCGTGCAGATCGTGCTTGGAGGTGTCGATGCTGGTGCTGGGGAAGAACGGGAGCTACGTACTCGTACTGCTTGAGTTATTGATCTTCACCTCAACCACTGTTCGCCTCTGCTCTTCCGTAGGTATACCCATTTAGCCTGTCTACACCGTCCTGTGCTGGATAGTACAGGCAGTCATGCCCGTGGAGTCGGCAATCGGCAAAGCCGATCGCATTGTGCAATCAATCGATGCTGAGTCTCGCTAATCGCTCTAACATGGGTCAAGGAGTCCTTGGCGCTAGCTTGAGGAGATTACCAGAACCACCACTTGGCGTCAGTGTCGCGTCATAGATGTATAGCTGTTTCTATTAGACTAGCATGATCGACTATGTCTGCCTGATGAATTCAATCACAGTAATGGTGCTATATTATACTACATTATAGTAAGGGGAATATCGGAAGATACATTTCGGATCTAGTGTAGACGCGGTTCGGAGGGCGATGGACCATGGGCGTACTCCGTACTCGTAGGCAACATTGCTAGAGATGGGCCAATTGGTGTCAATCTAATCCCTTGAATGTCGCGTCTCGTCAAGATCGACATCGTTCACCCAGCGCTGTCTTTCTCTTATTCGAAGGATGGCTATATCCTCGAGATCTCTACTCGAGTACGGATAAACCAATATCACGCCCGCATTCGCACGCGCATCAACTCGAAATAAAGTTGTTGTACCCTTGTCGCTGAGCACGGAAATATCGTCTACCCCCGGGAGGATCTGCCCCGGGAAAAAACGCCAACGGCCGAGCGATTTTTAGGGTTTGGATGGGCTCGGAGGATGGACCACGCGGGGGGCCAGGGGAATCCCTGACTGGCGACCTCATTGGATCACCACCAAATGCCATTCTCCGCAATCCGGATCGTCCTAGTACGCAGAGAGCAGTTCCGGCAGCCCTCAGAGGAGCCCAAGACCGAAGGAATTGCGCCGGTTGCTGGCAGGCTAATGGCTAGTTCGAGGTCCAGCCCGAGTCTTTCCTCCATCACACTCAGAACACTGCAGCTTGAAAGGCGAGCCTAAGCTGCAGTGGGTAAGTAGTATTTACTCGTACGGAGTACTCGTACGAAATAGCGATTTTCTTTGTTTGCTTCTGGTTTTTGGTTTTTGCTGTCCCCCTTTCCTCTGACCAACGGGCGGCTCTGCCCGAATGAACACGCAATACAACCAAAAATGGCCCCCCTTGGCTCTCTTTCCCATCTTTCAGGCTTGTCTCGCTTCAGTCCAGATTCGCATGTGTTCCCATCTCTCCTGATCATCCACCAGAGGACCGAAATCCTCGCGAAATCGGGTCTTTCCATGCGGCCCCACCATCCGGACCCGAAAATGGCCCACGAGCTCGACGGCGTGAGTACCGAGACGCGATTGAATCTAGCGGAACCCCATATATCCACCTGGAGTGTCGAAAGTTGGCACATCACGAGAATTGGAGAAAGTTGATTGGGTAAGATATAACAGCAAAAATGATAGTCACGAGAAACACGATGACCTCACCAGACCGCAAGAATTACATTTACACCGATACTTCTCAAGCCGCCGAGTTTGTGAGCCATCGTTCCCGCGGGCGTTAACCTGCAGCACCCAGCAGTAGCGTGTCGCGTGGCCCTCGCGAGATGTTTCAGAATCTCGCCGCAGCACGATGCATATGCGGGTTAGTGGGGCGCAAAGGGGAAGCTCGAGCGGTCGATCGTGAAGCGAATCGAATTGATTCGAATCCACCTTCCCTCCCCCCACCCTCCTACACTTATCACTTGTAGGGCTTGAGCACAAAAGCACAAAACACTCTCCACTTCGAACCAAACTAACTACTGTAGCGTCGAGCACTCCGTTGCTCCGCGGTCCTACCGAGGTAGGCAGTTGTAGACCGTTTAGTGTTATGCTGTGTGCACAGAATGAAAGGTCAGTGGGGATTACAAGAGATCTGCGAGTCTCGCCAGGTCGAACACTGGCGCGGAACAAATTCCGGTGGGACACCGTAGGGTTTTTTCTGGATAAAGTCAAAATAGATTATGATCTTTGTTTTACCTCTTCTCTGGCCCTTTCAACTAGCGTCGGTAGATACTTGCCCATGACAACATGACAGCATCGACTGACCTTACCCGACCTATCCCAGGGCAGAGGACGTAGGGGGCGAGAGTGTACTAATCTCATTCAATCAATCAACCCATGCATCCAATGTATCCAGCCGTCGATCGTACATAGACAAGTTCGGTCTCAGCGTAATCAAAGAATCAGACTTGGAACCTTGAACTTGGCTCCCATCACACTCAGCCGCCACCTATAACACAGGTCACTAAGGCCAGCAAGACAATGAATAACAGGTCTACTCCGTAGAAACCGGCAGTCTTTGTCCGCATGCCGATCCGGACGAATTCCTCCCCAACTCGCACCAGTCAGGGCCGCACAGGTGATAGAACTTGCATCGATCTCTCCCAGCGCTACGCGACCCATACCATAACCTCGGATAGGCACCTACATGCATCCTTCGTCTCCATCCTCCATCCTGACTCGCCATCTCGGAGTCTCGGACATCCCACCGGAAGAGGAGAAAAGATAGTGAATAAATTCAGCCTTGGCACGACCATTTTTTCTTCCCCATCCCCCTCTATCCTCCGGATCCCTCAAAAAATAAGCCTCTGAGCTCAGATTGATCTCATCTAGCCCGCCATGAGACCTCCAACCACCCCCGCCCGAGCGGCCCACTTGCCCCAAACGTCACTCCTTCCGCCAATACTTGTAGGGTATCAGCGCTCAGAGCATAACCGTTATTGCGCAATGACCAATCGACTAGCCACAGCACGCCTGGGTAGCATCTGTGAATACGTCAGACAAGATTGGTATAACATAGTGACAGGTTTTGACCATCTGCTCGACCTAATTGCCAAGCGGATGTGGAGTTTGGAAGGCGTCCGGAGTGCGATGCGATAACGTACGTCCTCGCGTGGCCTGTTTACGGGCATGACTCGTAGAAATGCACGCGGATTGTTTGTAGTCGGGGCTCTGTGTTTCCCTTTTCCTTGGATACTACGTACATACGTATTCCTAAGTCTTGGCATGCGGCTTGGCCAGGTGGTTGGATGGTCGGTACGGAGTACGTTTTACACAAGTACTGTATGCATGTTTGTGAAGGGTGCATTTGAGTGCATTTAGCTCCGCGTGCACAAATGAAGTATGTGGTGAGAAATTTTGTATACCTGAATGGAGCACGGGGTTATTTTATAAGTAGAATGAGAGCGGATGCAGCGTGCGGTGTTCTGCTACAAAAATATACTGTCACGGACCACTTTTATATAATGATTATACCTATAAACCTTTCAATTGTGACTAGGTATGGTATATGGTTTGATTCTTGTCTTAGATAGAGGTATTTCTCCCATGAGATCTAAATCCTTGAGAACTCATTTCATTACTTTGGCTTGGTGGATCCGTCTTGCATGTGCGAGCGACTTATTAAGTTGTAATGTGCGAACAAACCTTCGATCATGAAATTTCCATCCTTCTCTATCTCTTTTCGGCCCGTTCGCATGATCCTGTGTATGTTTGTATACTTCATTTCGAAGTTGGAAAAGCGCTCATCCGCAGAGGATTTAGTATCTAAATACGAATCAGATCTCTACGGTGATCCAATGAAAAGCGAAAAACAAGAATTAGGAAGCCTAAACCAAAGGAATCAAAAACAAGGAATAGTAAATGCGGGGGCGGCTTTCCTCCCGTCCATCCACTTTCCTTTTTTAAAAATTTCTTTCTTTGTTCTATGGACGGGTAGCATTGGATTTTGTTAGTTTATTTCAAGTTTCTTTCACTGTTTTAAGTAATTGATATTCACGATTCTCGGCTGCTCCACTCAATTTACGAAGATCAGTCGGCCAACTTGGTTTTCTTTGTTTGACACCCCCCCCCTTCTCCGCCTCCGCCCCCTTCTTTCCTTACGGAATACAAATGATACCATCGAAGGATCCCGATCTCTCTGGCTTAATTCCTCTCTTCTCACTGGCCACATCAATCCTACCACGTCCGGAAATGCGGGAAATCCCGCTGCGAATCTTCCATACGCGCGGGTCTGTTCACACAAGAAAGGAAAGGAGTAACGCAGACTCCTACGGAGTACTCCGTACATAGTAATTTGAGGGTTAGTCAGTAGACGGCGCATGTTACAGGGTTGGACTGGGAGAAAGTGGATTCGATTAAAGTACGGAACGGGCTGATCTACGCCAGCCGAGCGAGACATGGGGGCGATAAGTCTAAAACGCATCTTCTCGCGGGTAAATTGAACCAGGGGCTAACTAGGCTGGTTGTAATAATGTGTGTTCTCGGCTCCGCGGAGGTCGAATACGAGAATGAAGACTGAGGATGGACGGGGGCACTCCGTTCCCTTTCGTCCGGCTGTTTTAGGAGGTTAGACTTCAAGTTAGGCTTGAAAAAGAGGAAACGAAACGAAATGAGGTCGGAAACCGTTATCTCCGTTGGCCCCTGCTGTTGGCCCCTGCTCTTCTCTGTCACTCATTGCTTCAGCTATGGAGGTTAGTCAAGTCAAGGCGTTGCTCAATTCTTGGGCCCGGTGAATGACAGGATGGTTACATTTTCAGCACACAAAGATACAAAATACGCCGTACATCTCAGCTCATCTCAGCCCCTCTTCGCCTGTAGCGAATGATCAAAGGGGATGGGGTTGAAGAGATGGAGTCGTGACGGGGGGGATGGGTGAACCCGGGCAATCACTGCGTCATTTGGGGGCTTGCGAGGGGCTGCTTCTTTTGAATCACACTCCTCTCTCTCTTCCCTTCCGGCAAATTGGAAGGGTTGTGGCCGCCGAATATCGCTTGAAAGAAATATTGAATTTGACTTTCGTCGCCCCCAAGACCGAGACAGATAAAATGTTTGCTACATTGGATTGCTGCACTGTGCTGATTGTGGCGCTGATGGATGGATTGAGATGAACCTCGTGCAAGTCCCTGGCGTTTTCCTTTCTTTTTTTCATCCTGGCTTTTTCCCTTTTCTCATTTTCTTTGCCATCTTCGACGTGCGTCTCTCGGTCATTTGATTCCATCATCTCTTGGAGTCCTCGGTGTACAGTAGCTGTAGCCTTTTCTGTGTTGTTTTGACTAGATTTAACTTTAATGTTTTACGTTGAATGTACCACAGGTGAATGTTTTGTACTTCGATATAGGGGGGCAATCTAATGCCCAAGAAACATACACATCTTGCGCTGTAGCTAGAGATAGAAATGAGCTCCAGTCCTTTTGTCAAACAGATCCACTCAATCTCCGTACCCTGACTGTATGTACACCCATGGAAGGCCCGAGGCAAGACAGTGTTAGACGCCGCGATTATTTCCGAACAGAAAGAATTCCATGTGCGGCGTCACGATGTTGACTGTCTTCCATGTACGTCGATGCAATTCGTACGCGCAGAACTGGATCTTCACACATACGTACGTACATCATCGCGTGAGTACATACGTACATCGATATAGTACAAATGTAGGTACAATAGCGGAGCTGTGACCAGTATACGTAAGTACTTATTTTCTGTACGGAGATGCTGCACAGCAATGCAGGCAGGGTAGGAAGGATGTACTTATGTACGTGCGCAAACACCACGCATTTTGCCTGTATCCCGAGGTCGTCAGGTCTGGATAATGAGCGGAGTGATGTGGCACTTTCCTTTCTTTTTCTGCGATCGTTTTGGCTGGGAGGTCTGTATTTCGTTGCTTTTTTTTCGTTGCTGAATTTACCTAGAGTACTCCGTACTCCGCAGGGGCTGGTTTGACATGTACGACATGCGGGATATTGATCACTTACCGCACCTGTACAAAGTGTCGATGATCTGGATAGGTAAGAAAGACAGAAAGGAAGGAAGGAGAAAAATAAGGGGTTAGATGACTTCATGCAGTTACTACAGGTGCAGATGGGTCGACTTGGTTTGACTTGACTTGACTTTGGCTTATGGTCGCACAAGAGCTGAAATGGCAGCTAGAGAAACCTTTTATTTTCAAGTTGTTCTCCTGCTGTGGCCGTGGTGAGGCGTCCAAGATTATTTTCTACGGTCTGCTTATTTTCATGGCGACTTTTAGAGGAAAAGGAAATATAGTGACTCGGGTCGCAATGGATTCGGGGCCGTTCTGTTGCTGGGAAGAGATTGCATTCGAGTCATTTTCTCTATCGGCCCGGAATTGAATGTCATTTGACATGATCAGGTTCAGGAGTACCTAGTCTAGTGCTTGCTAATAGGCGTCCTACCTGGGCAGTCCTCAAGAAATGTCCTTGGATTATAACGATCTCAAAGTAGACTTTCAAACATATTGCTATGCGCTAAGTGGATGGACACCGGTCGTGTTACTCGACTTCCAGTAGCGGTGAGAATTGGTCAAAAATGCTTCTTTTTTGAGGGCTACTCTAGGCTATGCAGATGTAAATGCGAAACTTTCTATCATACAAGTGACGCAAGTCAACTTTGAAGGGAACACAGAACGGGAATACATAGTAAAGGGGGGAATGATCGAGGCCCACCGGGGGTTGGCGTGATCCTTCGACGGCGCTTAGGCCAGACTGTAAGTATTATCTGGGCTCGGGTACCTGAAGGGTGTCTCATCGCCCCCCTTTGCGATGCGAGATGAGAGAGTCGAGGTGGGTAACAAATTCCTCTACGCCGGCGCAGCGGAAGGGCTCATTCTCACTCTCTCGGGCTCGGGGATGTGCATTTGCGAATGCGATGGATGGGGATGGGAAGGATGAGGCTGCGATGGATGGGGCTGCGATGAATGGGGCTGCATTGGATGGGGCTGCATTGGATGGGGCTGCGATGGATGGGGATGAGATTGATGGGGATGAGATTGATGGGGATGGGATTGATGAGGGCGCGTTGGCAGAGCGGGCCTCTGCTCTCCAACTGGGGGCGCCTCAATCTTCAACGGCTCATCCCCTTCATCCTCATCGTCGCTAGACGATTCGGCACCACGGTGACCGCGGCGTTGCTTCTCCTCCATTCGTCGACGCTTGTCCTCGATTTGTTCCTTATGACGGGCATCTATTGCATACTTAGTGAGTGGCTGCTCACAAACTGGATTCTCGAAAGTTGTTGGCAGAGACTTACCTCGGATCTCCTGGGTCTTCACAGCGTACATCTGGACCTCATCCTTTGACAATACCCGCAACACAATGACATATTCTGATCTGTTTTCATAACGCTCATTTCCTGC
Source organism: Penicillium pancosmium (assembly GCA_031761475.1). Classification (NCBI taxonomy): domain Eukaryota; kingdom Fungi; phylum Ascomycota; class Eurotiomycetes; order Eurotiales; family Aspergillaceae; genus Penicillium; species Penicillium pancosmium. The sequence goes on along the minus strand of JAVMSB010000485.1, from coordinate 4,429 downwards.
GTCCAATGCCTCCGGGTTCACCAATCTCCGATCGATCTTTGTCCACCGCGCATCAGGCGGAATACCCTGCTTGTTGGCATCCTTCAAGGGGGCCACGCCCTCTCTGATTGGGTTGGGCTCCTCGGGGAAACTCTGGCGGGGGGCCTTCAGGATACCCTTAGGTGCAGATTCGGGCTCCTTTTGTGCGGCCGGCTCGACGGTGATAGGCTTCCTCACGTCGTCTCGGCTCTGCGAGGGGGAGGGGTGGGAAGACACACTTGAGCGATGATCCTCCAGCATGCGCTGTGATCGAGAAGACCGGTGGTGGGAACGGGAACGGTCTCGAGGCTGACGCCTGGATCGCTCATCACCGCTGCTCGTATCGGTGCTGCTGTGTCGGCGACGAGCAGTGGCAGACGGTTCGTGACGGTATTTCCGAAGATCATCATCATCTGTGTATCCCTCGGAGTCACTCTCTGAGCGACGTCCCGAGCGCCTGCGGGGTCGACTGCGGTGGTGGTCGCCCGGCTCTAGATATTGGTGCTTCTTTTTCTCAGGATTCGAGGGAGCTGCAGCATCAAGGCCTCTGGTGGTAAGGTCTCGGGATGAATGCTTGGGAGGTTCGTAGTCACGCTCCGGGTCGTGCGAGCGTCTAGGCTGATTTCTCGACCGGTGATCGTAGTCCGACAGGTCAGAGTAGCCAGCACCCAGAGCGGCCGTTCCCAGTCCAGCTGTTGCTAGTCCGGCCGTTGCCAGTGCCATATCGCCATTTCCGTTGTGAGGCCGCGGGGAGCGATCATCTCGAGAATGACGGTCGTTATCGCGGTGCGACCGGCCATGATGGGAGCGACGATGGGGATCATTGTAAGACTCATAGCCATCATCCGAATCATGAGGTCTAACGACCAACGAACGGTCATGGCCACTGCCCCTCGTTCGAGATGTGTCTCGAGTCCGAGAAGAATCTCTAGTCCGAGAAGTATCTCTCGTCCGGGAAGAATCTCTGTGAGGTCGTCCCTCGCGCTCAATCTTATCAAACCCCCAGGAGGTGGGGGGAGGACCATGTTGGCGCTCCTTGCGAGGCATATACTGCGGATGCTCCTCCATGACATTCATACTGAGAGGTCGGTCAACGGAGGACCTGGCGGTGGGATGGCGGGGCTTGACAGGGTAGTCCCGGTCGAATTGTTCTCGCGGGGTAGTATACGAGTATGCATCATATTTATCAATGTCATCGCCCTTCTTGAGGCCATCGTATGGAGGATATCGTCGGTGTCCGGGCGGAGGGTGGACCCGACGCGAGCCGTGAGATCGATGTCTATCACTCTCGCGGGATTCTAAGCGACCAGTGTCGCTTGCATAGTCTGTGTTACTATAGACCCGACGGTGATGACCACCATGGTGAGAAGGCGATTGAACGAGATGGCCGGATTCCGTGAGAAGAGGACTGGCAATCCGACCTGCGGTAGCCGGGCGAAGATGGGAACCCGAGGGCACGGCAATACGCAGCGGTTGGTTATGCAGGTCTGTTGCAGAAGTAGTGGTGTTGCTGCGGCTGCGACTGTGCCGAGTCTGAGGCTGGCTCTGACTCGAGCCGTGGGGCTGAATAGCATATTCTGTGCGTCTCTTGGAGTGGCCAGAGTCACGGTATGTCTGGGAGGAGGTCGGCTGGATGTCGACGGTTGAGCGATGTCTTGGCTGGTAGCGGTGGGTACCATAGCCAACATCTGAGGGGTAATAATCGTCATAATCCAAGTGGCGTCTGGGGTTTTCGTAGGGATCGTAGGAAGCAGAAGAGGGGAGCTGGACCATGCCAGTGGAAGATCGCGGACCAGAGAGATGGCTTTTTCCGCCGGTTGGTGATAGAGTGCGATGATATCCCATGGCTTGGGTTTGTCGTGGGATGGGGGTGGTCCAAAAGCGTGGACGTGGGACTGGGCGCTGAAAGGCGACCGGTGGTGCCGACTGAGTCGACTTGGTCGACGCCGCCGCAACGGAGGCCGGGGGAAGAGGCTGAACGGTCGGCATTAGGACGGTTTGACTTGCAAAAAAAAGCGAGAAAAAGCAAAGCAATCACAAATCCCGATGTAGATCCATGGAGCACTCACGAGAAAAGAGTCGATATCCTTTGAAGTATAAGTACGCCCAATGCGAGGCTTGAGCGATGGGGCCGGCGGCCGGGTGCGAGATGGAGCTACTGCCGGTACTCAGGGAGATTAGAAGGGGGCGGGATGATCAATTCGATACCGAAGGAGATGGGAGGTGGGGGGGGGGAAGGAGATTCGAAGAAAAGAAGAGGAAGTGAAACGAGGGAAAAGGGAGTTTCGAAGAAGAGAATGACGCAAAGCGTGAAAGTGCGGGAGCCGCCCCACTCGGGCAGAAGAGCAGTAGCTATGGGGCTATAGTATAGTAGTATACTACTATACTTTACTATAGTAAAGTATATCTATGGTTAACCGTATAGCTCTAGCTATAGCATAGTATAGCTGTGCCATCGCTAACTCAGTATATACTCTAGTATACCAGCTGTATATGCTGCCAGTGCTCACCAGACTCGATCGTATACCTCCTCCTCCAGTAGTAAAGAGCCCCACTCACCCGGGCGTCGGGCAGGGAAGCCCGAAGCCCCTGGGGCTGAGCAATCCATTGTTTCCAGAAGGGATGATCTCACGGTGGAGCCGAGGATCACTGTCGAATAATCATATGATCCGAGGATTGGAATTGGAATACAGTAGGAATGGTCATTGTTGATAGGATACCCTTTCTGGTAACTTGTATTGAATATTATATGGAACAGAACTATGGAACCGGGTCGATATCCGCTGTGCATCCATGGATCAAGTCAACCATTCTAGAAGACCCCAAGTACTCCCAAGTTCATGCAATGCACTTCCAGAAGCTCTCGAATCCCACAATTCCACCCATTCCACCCATTGACCAATCTTCATGCCCCTCTTCCAACCTCCAACCTCCCACCTCCCTGAAATATCTCCTAGTCCACTCCCAATGCAACCAACTTGAACCCACAGGGCCAATTTCCTTCTCCACCAGGAATAACGGAATCAGCATCCGCGGACCAGACTGCCCCGATCCTATTATTCCCATTCCCATTGAGATGATCATCTTCCAATCATCCTGGACTTGAATCAATCCTTCTCTACTCTGCCTTGCTCTGGTTAGGGCCCCCCCGGCCCCGGCACTAACCGCCCCATCTTCGGTAGTCCAACCTACCACAACACATTCCAAGAGACGCATGGTGCATCATCCCCGTTTTAACAACGTTTTGGCACCCTCCGGCCGTTTCAATATCACTTGTTTCTATGCCCTCACCCTCACACTCGCTCCTCTGCCCCTTCCAGCCCCTCTTACCTACCCCTCTACCCCTCTTCCCGAGGGGCCGCACGCACGCACCTCATCGACATCGATATTGATATCGCGACGGACCCGTCCGTCATCGACGTTTGATCCACGCGGCACAGCGGGAGGTTAACCCCGATGGACATGCATCAAACTAAATATTAGCCTGATCCACATACCCGAGACTCGGGTTCACGGATTCTGGCTTTGCCCTGGCTTAGACGGGAGCCCTCTTCTGCTGTCGCAAAGCCTACTATTGGCTACGGCGTTCGCCGTCCTTTTTTACTTTTCACCTCGACTAGTCTCCCCTCGACACCTGGGTCACGGTATAGATATACACGCTGGATTGGAAAGCTGAAGGGTAGGGCGAGTCTACGTCTTCTCGGTTGCATTTTTCGTCATAACCTGCTTCCATCTGCCCGCGCCCTCGCCCTGGCCCTGGCTCTGCTGCTCTCCCCACTCCCGACTCCCTCCGATCCCACTCACTCTCCACTTCTACCTCGCAACTGGAGCAATGCATATGATGACCACTAACCCCAGCCCTGCCCCGATTCCCGGCCTAGTCCATGCAGCCTGACGCCGGGCATTAGGCACCGCGCCTGCGCCTGCGCCTGCTATTACTATTGCTATTGTTTTGCTCTTGCTGCAAGAGCAGGAAATGCCGTCCCACCCGCGCGTCGGGACTGTCGCTTGCGCCCCGGTTCGGATGCGTTGTTTACTTACCTGGGTGCGGCTATGACTATAACGAACCATGGAGCGGTGAACTCAGACTCAAGAAATTTACCTGTTACTGATTGTCACTGGTTGGGATAGACTTTCGTCATTCTACAGGATTTGCGGATAGAGATAGCCGCCCAGCTGATTCTTTTTCTTTGCTTCACTGTTTGAGGGCCACCGGTGCCCTGATGCGGATTCCATCACTGCCACGCTACGAGCGTGGAGTCTCGATATTGGTCGTGGGGGAATTCCTGGGTCCAGGGTTTTGGCTGGAGGGCTTGATGGAGGGCTTTGGGTGCTGGCGATGATGATGGGTAGGGTGAAGTGCCCTCTTGGCTAGTTCTCTATATACGCCCGGCGTCCGTTTCTCCTTGGA
>JAVMSB010000484.1:0-14299 GCA_031761475.1 Penicillium pancosmium | reverse complement strand
TCCCCCGCCCGGCTCTGGCTTCGGTCGCCCGCCGTACTCTCACCCCCATCACCCCCGTCCGTGGTGTCAAGACCATTGACTTCGCTGGTGTCAAGGAGGATGTCTATGAGCGTGGTGACTGGCCCGTCGAGAAGCTCCACGAGTACTTCAAGAACGACACTCTGGCCCTCATCGGTTACGGCTCCCAGGGTCACGGCCAGGGTCTGAACATGCGTGACCAGGGTCTCAACGTCATCGTCGGTGTCCGAAAGGATGGTGCTTCCTGGAAGGAGGCCATCCAGGATGGCTGGGTCCCCGGCAAGAACCTGTTCGATGTCACCACCGCCATTGAGAAGGGTTCCATCATCATGAACCTGCTCTCCGATGCCGCTCAGTCCGAGACCTGGCCCACCATCAAGCCCCTGATCACCAAGGGCAAGACCCTCTACTTCTCTCACGGTTTCTCCCCCGTCTTCAAGGACCTCACCAAGGTCGATGTCCCCAAGGATGTTGATGTCATCCTCGTTGCCCCCAAGGGTTCCGGCCGTACCGTCCGCTCTCTCTTCCGTGAGGGCCGTGGTATCAACTCCTCCATTGCCGTCTTCCAGGACGTCACCGGCCAGGCCAAGGAGCGCGCCATCGCCATGGGTGTCGCTGTCGGTTCCGGCTACCTCTACGAGACCACCTTTGAGAAGGAGGTCTACTCCGACCTGTACGGCGAGCGTGGCTGCCTGATGGGCGGTATCCACGGTATGTTCCTCGCCCAGTACGAGGTTCTCCGTGAGCGTGGCCACAGCCCCTCCGAGGCCTTCAACGAGACCGTTGAGGAGGCCACCCAGTCTCTGTACCCCCTCATCGGTGGTCACGGTATGGACTGGATGTACGCTGCCTGCTCCACCACTGCCCGCCGTGGTGCTCTCGACTGGTCCCCCAAGTTCAAGGACACCCTGAAGCCCCTCTTCAACGAGCTCTACGACTCCGTCCGTGACGGTTCCGAGACCCAGCGCTCCCTCGACTACAACTCCCAGAAGGACTACCGCGAGAAGTACGAGAAGGAGCTCCAGGAGATCCGCGACCTCGAGATCTGGCGCGCTGGAAAGGCCGTCCGCTCCCTCCGCCCCGAGAACCAGAAATAAATAATATCGTGATACCATCTTGGGAAGGGCTTTGGAAAAAGTTTATGATGTACTATGAAACTGTTTTTGCGATCGGGTATACTACAATATCAATGGCCAATGAGCCAAATTTTCTATTACTTCAAACATCTTCCATTGTAGAGAAGAGAAGCTTCTCGATTTGTAAAAAATCAGTTGAGATCGGACCTCTTCCGGAGAAGAGTCCGAGGACCCCCCTCCCCTCATCTTCGCCGTTTCAACTTCGTACTGATCTTTCTCCCTCTCTCTGACTCCTACTAACTACCCCACCTCCACATCTCCATCGATATGACTACACCCGCTGAACGGGCACAATTGCTTACACCCGCCGCCGTCGAGGCCGCATACGGTCTGATCCAGCCATATGTGCACCGCACTCCATTGCTAACATGCAAGACTCTCGACTCCATCGCTTCAACCCCGCAATCCCCCGAATCCCTCGTCGGCACTCCATTTGAGGGTCAAACACCCGCCCGTCCAAAGTTCCGCCTTTTCTTCAAATGCGAGAACCTACAGCGAATCGGTGCCTTCAAGGCTCGGGGTGCTTTCCATGCGCTTCTACGGTTGATTGAGGAACGCGGGGAGGAAGAAGTCAAACGGCGCGGGGTGACTACCCACAGTTCTGGTATGGGGACCCCAACATGAGATGAAATGAAATGACTTCGGAAAGCGCAAGTGCTAATCTGATGATATCTGCTACCAGGAAACCATGCACAAGCCCTCGCTCTCGCCGCCTCAACCCTCCACATCCCCGCCCACATCGTGATGCCGAGTATCAGTACTTCGTCCAAGATTGCCGGTACTCGCTCCTACGGCGCAGAAGTCATTTTCAGCGGCTCAACAAGCGTGGAGCGAGAAGCTGTCGTTGCAGAGGTACAAGCCAAGACAGGTGCCATTCTAATCCCACCGTATGACGACTTCAATATTATCTGCGGACAGGGCACAACGGCGTTGGAGCTGGAAGCACAATATACGGAACAAGTCCGATCAGGGACTCTCGATGCCGTGATCACGCCTGTTGGTGGCGGCGGTCTCAATTCGGGCGTGGCCACCTTCTTCTCCGCCAAGTCGACTCGAGTCTTTGGCGCGGAGCCTGCCTTTGAAGGGGCGGATGACTGTCGGCGTGGACTGCAGGCTGGAGAACGTGTGCCCAAGGTTTCGACCCTGACTATTGCCGATGGTCTGCGGACGCCGGTTGGATTGCTCAATTGGGAGGTCATCTCCAATAAACGTAAGGTGGAGGGCGTGTTCGCCGTCACGGAAGAGCAAATCAAGGCAACCATGCGCCTGGTGCTGGAGCGCATGAAGGTCGTGGTGGAGCCGAGTGCCGTCGTTGGACTGGCGGTTTGTCTTTTCGATGAGGATTTCCGGAAGCGTGTCGAGCAAGAGGGCGGCGAGAAGGGCTGGGACGTTGCGGTCGTATTCAGCGGAGGTAATACAACTGTAGAAGCTATTGCTAAGTTGTTTGGCTAAGTAGTCTTGACCGCACTTGCATATAGAGAAATGACATGCATTTGTAATCATCTATCAGGCTGGGGTATCGTGATTCCCACATCTTGTACATAAAAGGCAAAGCTCCCACCATTGTACCAGTCTACCCCATCTGCCACACGGCGCGGCCATTCCTCACGGTCCCAGGCGTTGACCCAGGCAGAGAACTTGCCTTGGTTGACAACATCCTGCCGCATTGATGCATCTCTCTCAGCGTCATCGACGCTCGCAGCGGGGGGAAATGGACGGACGGCATCACGGTGAACAATTAGACGTAAGATTGGGAAGTTTCCCCATGGTGCAGGGAGAGCAGGTTTGAGCGACGGAGTTCGTGATGACACTCGATCATAAGGACCAGTAGGGCCCGAATTGTTGTTGGGAGGGGGACGACCCGTCGTGACGGTCGTCGTGTATACAACTGCACACCCAAACCGGCTCTGCAACCGCTTCAATTCCTTGACCAGTTCCGTATACAGATCGGAGAGGTAGAAGCTTTGGTTCAGCCCGCGTTCCTCGTCAACTTGGATGCGAGGCCGGCCAATATCTTCCGTGCGAGCGATCTCATCCCGTAATTTATCCTGCCAGAAAAATGCCGTTGCGCTGTCTATACAAAGCATCTGCAGTGGACGGGAAGCAGACTTGTGTCGTGAGAGATCGTATAGGTACGAGTCAAGGGAACGGAGGGTGGCAAGGACCGCAGATGATGACTGTGGACGAAAGACATGAACATGCTGTAAAGAGGAGACTAGCATAGATTCCAAATCTTCATCAAAAGAACCACCAGCATCTTCATTTAGAGCGTCTGGGTCAAGGGTCTGTCGTGCTTGATGTATAATGCCCCGAGCTACAACACGAAGCCGATCAGCATCGAAACGATCATCGGCATCTATCCAGATCACAGCAGCCTCTTTGCCTCCGATAGGGAGATTTTCGTATGAGTGAGGGAGGATCATGGATGCGGTTAGATAGTATAGGAGCTGGGATTTGCCTGCCGCAGAGGCACTGCTTGATATCTCGACAACTGGACAGGGCTTCTTGGTGCGGTATAGGGAGTCCGAGAAGAAAGCGGTGGAAGGCTGACCCGTCTCAGGATCAAATGGAAGCATATCATTCTTCGGATCCGCACTCTGGAATATCATCTCTTCATTATCAAGACGATTCTGTTCGCGTTGGGCGGGTGATTGCAGATGGCGCTGTGTGAGTTCACTTGGTCTCAGGGTCTTGAGCACGAAAACCTCGAGCAGAGCATCCAGTATGGGTACACCGAGTGGCCCAGATTCAGGGCTTTCATTGGATGAGCATATATTTGCCAGATCATGCAGTAGCTATAGTATATATTAGTGACATGAGGCGCCATTCACATCGCGTTGATCAACACACCTGATCCAATCCCTCAAGATGTACCTCGGCCAGTGAGGACGCGCCTAAGCTGGCAGCCATGACAGGCAGTGGATGTCATGAACATGGCCCTGGGCAGGTAGGAATGCAATGGATGCAATAAATGCAGTCCAGTTCTTGTAGGCTGTTCATTCAAGCAATGCAATGCATTGTACTTTGCGGAAGCGGCGAGTTGCAAGTTGCACATTGCAAGTGCGGGCCGGAGCTTTTGAGGGCGGCACTTCGCAACTTCGCAACTTCGCAACTCTCCACCCTCACAACTCACAACTCACAACTCGACCACCTTGAATACATCTCCTCCCCGCCCCCCTTGAGCCGACTATAGCGATATGGCACCCCTCGTCCCCTGCTTCAATGCAGAAACCCTGCCCGACCATGTCAACACGATTCAGCGCAATTTCCAAGACAAGCGCCGCAAAGGCCCCGATGTGAATTTGAAGGAATGCCAACTTCTCGAAATGCTTCAGTACTCCTGCAATCCGCCGCAGGAGGAAATTCCTAAGCCTGGAGTCATAGTGTGCAAACCAGTTGTCCGGTTATTTCGACGGTGAGTTCGTTGCGCAGAACATGGCATTCTACCGGAACCAGTGAACTGATGCATTGCGACAGCTGCGCCGGCGGACTGACAGTCGAGACTACATCCTGGGAACACCTTAGGCAGGCATAAGAGGCGAGGAAACAGACGGGGACTACAACACCATGAAGCAAAATTGGCATAAAGAATTATAAATTGCATTGCGTGGAGTTCAGAGGGTCATTATTGGTTTAAATGGGGTTATGTACGATAGAACATCTCAAATTCAATCACTGTCATGCAGATTGCCATGGGGTATCTCCTCAAGAACGACTCCGAAACGTGCAACCAAAGCGCCGGCCCATAAAAAGGAGAAATGAAAACCCAACAAAAAGAAAGGTAACGCCGATAATACTCTTACAGGTCGCCTGACCACCCCCCATTAGCCCGCCGTACCCCCTATGAGCTCAGCACCGGCAGCTGATTTAGACGTTTTCGTATCCTCAGTGCTTCTCCCAGAGGTAGCGCGGCGCCATTGGTCCCTCTCGCAGTTCACGATCGGACCCAGCTCCAGATTCCATGACACCTTGGACCGCGCCTCAGCCGGTATACCCGAATCAATATCCATAGCCGAACCAATCGTCGATTGGCCATGCGAGTCCTTAGGCAATTTCTTCGCCAGTCCTTTAACCGTCCTCTCAAACATTGTCTCCATACTCTCGTGTCGGCGGCCCCAGAGCTTCTTATCCCGACTACTCGAGCTTGTTGGATTGTCGCGGAAGGCGGCACTCGCTAATTTTCGCAGAGCCTCCTCACCGTGTCGTCCATCTTCAGCTGCTCGTTCACGAATCTTCCTCGGATCGCTATCTCTCTCTGTGAAGACCGCTGTCGCGGAGTATGTGTGCTTGCTAGGGAAGTCGGGGAAATGACTCGGGACATAAGATCGATTCGATTCGCTCTCTTCACCTCTCAAGGCGTTCAAGAAGGGCAGTCTCCGGGAGACTTCGTCTTCGGGTGGTGGTGATGGAAGGAGTGTCGGGATGGTAGAGGTCGACAAAGGTGCTTGTATGTAGTCCCTCAATTCATCGTGGGAAAGACGGCCGCGCTTGAGAGCCAGTTCAAAGTCGTGCGGAATGGGTTGAATACGGCGAGATGATAGCATCGATTGGCGAACGAATGACGAAAGACGTAAGAGATCTAGAATCCAGGCGGGAATCGAGGTTAGCTCGTCAAATCCTTCTTAGCCCGGACATAGCTGGCAACCATCACATACGCTCTTCGGCTGCGCTCCGTAAGCTTGACATCGCTGTTGGTTCTGCAAGGTCGAATCCGACATCTTTCAGGAGTTGCCCAATCGAGCGACTCATGAGGTGATCCATGTTGCCGTCATCCTGCACGGCGGGCTCGGTTGCCAACGGGAGGGACACGGGTTCTTGTAGGCGGTGGTGATGGTGATAATGTTGCTTTGGTCGCTTTATATCAGCCGCTTCCTGGGAGGAAGAGCTGCGCTTCATTGGAAGGCCGGACGACGCCATGGCCGGATGATGTTGAAACCGATGAGTTGATGCGACGGAGCTTGTTGATGGGGGGAGTCGGTCACGTGATGGGATATGATTGACACCTGAGGCGATGATCAGCTGATTCTCAGCAGTGCAGAATGGTAGAGTAGGTAGTAGTAGAGATGGAGAAGAAAATCAAAGAGAAAGAAACAATTTAATAGAGCTTGGTTTAATTATCACTTGACTCTACATCCAGTTCAAAAGTGTACATACTAGTAAGTGTAATACATACTGCAGGTAGTGAATATCGACCAATCCGGAGACTCGCTTATGTAGTCCGCCCGAAAGCTTCAACTTCCAACTTCAACTTGCCGCGCCTTCGCTCCCTCTTCTCTCCCCCTCCGCTTTCCACCCCCCAACAACCCCGAGGCAGGCTTCCTTCTGTCCACTTTCCGATCAAGTGTTATATCGCCCGTCGATTGATACTGTCCATCCGCTACAATGCCTGCCGCTATCCCCCCCATCACCGGCGTATGTGCCCCTTCTCATTGCAGCCGAGTTGCCCCGATCGGGCAGGTCGGACGACCTCGAATGCCTCGGAATGAGTTACTAACGTCTCCTTTGATCTAATAGATGCTCCGCCGCAACCTGGTCCTTGACCTGAGCACCGCCTTCGGTGAGTGAACCTACACCCCCAAGTCGAAACTCGAGTGGCATGATCCATGAAGCGGGATGAACCCGGGTTCTACTATTTGCGACCGCACCGAAGCGCACTATGAAGGACGATAGAGACAGATACAAATACAAATAGAACCGCATCACTAACCAGACGCTCTCGTTGACCAGGCTTCGGTACTACCTTCGGCTACCTCTGGTGGTACGGTAAGTGATAATGACCTCACCCAACTTATCGCATGTCCACCACGAACTCTACTAACACTCTCCTCCCTTTCCTCACAGGTTTCCACCTTCCCCGTGTCCGTGAGCGTGATACCTACTACGCTCGCCTGGAGCAGGAGCGCGCCGAGGCCCGCGAATAAATCGCTCGCCGCTAGTCGCCTGACCTCGCCTCGCCTCGCCTCGATATCTTCAATTCGCCTGTCGGCACATGTTCTCTATGTCAAGCAACTTCTGTTCTCCCAAAATATCAATAAAACATGTTCATTGATCAAATGCCGCTCTCGCTAGACCTCCGCCTGTCTTGAGGCAGGCTACACTGATAGGTCAGGTTGGGTCGTGTCGTGTCGGGGCGTGGATGACTAGGCAATCGATTGTACATATACGCCTGCGAAGACTGTGTTTTGAGTACCGGTTATACATGACCTTTTATAGCTCTAACCCTGACCTATTTTCATCTAATCTACTAGTACATCTAATATCCGTAGTCATTCCCCAAAAAGGAAATGGGAACGGATGGGAATGAAATGCGAAACCCCACAGTATCAATAACGATGCGGTTGGCGTTATCCCACATCCCTCCCGCAGCCATTGATTCGTGATGATCTATCAAATTCAAACGCTAAATACGCCGGTATATGTACTCAAAACTCCCGCCCACCCGGAATGGATTTTGAATGCGGTCCGATGCGATGCGATGCGACCCTATCCTTTCCTGTGTCGAGCCGTGCCGAGCCCGTAGATCATAATCATAATCTCGTTGCCCTCGTGCCCTCATTCCTCAGTCGTGTTGTTGCTGTTCAAGAGAAGCCAGATGCGATCCAATCATTCACTGCTGAAGAGCAGAGTCCAGGTGTCAGTTCTATTTTAGCACCCGTTCGAACGAGACACCACGGACGGACCCGCCGCCCATGGAAGATCGGACGTTGCGCTTGAAGCTATCGCGGTTTGAACGGAGGTCTTCGGCGGCTTCCTTGTTAAGAGGGTCGGAGGCATTTGGTTCCAGGAAAAGGAACTATGAAAAAAAGAGGTCAGCCTTGCTCGGTCATGAAAGCCCACCAGTGAGAGAGTAGAAAAGAGAGGAGTGATAAGCGAAGAAGCTGTAGACTCACCTGCATCCCAACAATAACCGCATTCAAATTCAACACCGGCTTCCAGTCCTCACGCAGGATATTCAGGCAAACATTGCCCTCAAGGTCGATATTTGGGTGATAGATCTTCTGCGTGCACTTGACCTTGGGCGGGTCATGGGGGAAATTCTGGTTGACGGTGAAGTTGAAATGGAATACACCACCCTTGTACATTCCCTCGTCGGGCTCGATGCTCAAGGTGAAGTTGAGTATATCGTCCGGGTTCGGAAAGGACATTTTCATGGTGTTACCGAGGGTGAGTTCTTGAAGATCTGGTGCGAGAAAAAGAGCCATGGTTAGGAGCAAAATTCAAGTAGTTTTTTGTAGAAGACCGAGAGTTGGCAACTGAGGCCCGATCAAGGGTGGGTTGGGATCGGAGAACTCACCTCGTTGCACTCGCAGTTGTGCGGCGGTGACCTTCTTTTTCTTCTTGCCAGCAGCACCTTCGGCATTTTCAGCCTGTTGCTGCTGTTGCTTCTATACATAGCGTCAGTATCAAGGATCTATCATGCGATCGGCAGTCTGGGAGCCTTACCATCGACCAGATCTTCAACATCTTGGCTCGAAATCACCACCCCACTTGGTGGCACGACTTGTATGCGAGAGAGAGGAGCGAGCGCGAAGGCTTAGAGGTGTTCTGGGAGAATATTCGGAGATCGTAGACTCGGCAGCGGAGGTAGCCGATTGTCTTGAGTGGTTTGGAGGTTTTAAAGTGGAGGAGGGTTGCAGGGAGGCGAGGCTGAGGAAGAGACAAAGTCAAGTCTTGCGGGGGGGCTCGATGGGGCGCGGCTGCGGTTATCGCCTGCCGCGATTGGACATGACGTACCTACAGGACAGTACTACGACAGGACTACTACAGTACTTACATGGAACAACTCTTTAGTTTTCTTTGTTCTCTCTTCTTTTCAATTATAATCACATTTACACTCAGGAAATAATTGGGTAGACTCCAGATTTCAGATCTGACGAAATTCATTGCGCCCCGAATGCATCCCTTTGCATCGCTATCCGGACAAAGACGACATTCAGGTGAAGGTTCAACTCTGTGCCGCAAAAAGGAAAAAGAAAACACTAATGACATGACAAAATAAGGTAAACGGATAGGTTTGGGCATCTTTGGTTAGAATACAGATTGCAATAAACAGGTGTAGAAAAGAAAATGAGGGAGAAGGGGAAGGAAGGAAACTGGATATGCCAAAAAACATTTCATGAAAAAAGAAACAACGGATGCGCTTGATTCGACCGTGTTTAACGGCGGGCGAAGCAGCACTTGATACCCGTGCGGCCAAGGAACCAACAGCATCCGATGAAACGGAAGAGGGCCATCACGGCGTTGGACCACAAGAGAGCCTGGAAGAAACGTGTAGAACGCTCAGTGGCGGTATTCTAGTGAATTGTTAGCGGAAATTCATCCAAATTAGGGAAAAAGCGACAAAGGGAGGGGGAACATACCGAGAAGCCAAACTTATCGACGGACTCGCTGGTAATGCAGACCGCCAACAAGGCGTTACTGAAGATCCAGAAGGTGACGAGACGAGTACGGAAACTCTTGTAGGAATCTTCGAGCGATTTCTCGTCGCGCTCAACGGGAGCAACGAAGGGGGTGAGGGCACGTTTGACAGTGGCCTCGAACTGGCTATCAATATCCGCCTGCGGTTTATCGATTTCCTCAATGACAGCTTCTTTACTGCCTTCGTCCTTGGTGACTGTGGCGGATGGCAGGGCGTCGGCCTTGTCAGATCCCTTGGTTCCCCAAGAAACATCGTGCCAGTTGCTGAACGCATAAACATTGAGAATGTTGATATACGAGGACTGGAGCACAATGTACTGCGGGAAGGAAGTAAACATGTGCCAGGGGTCGGCATAGAGGAAGGAGGCGACGAAGTAAAGACCAAATGTGGCAGCCAAGGCAATGATAATGATACCAGCACCAGAAGAACCAAAGAACGATTTGAGGAATGCACCAAGACCTTCATTGGTGGTGAAGTCCATGGGGGCACCACCACTGAAGGCGCGAACAACCAGGTAGAGGGAGTCGACGACAATGTATAGTTGGACAATACCAAAGAAGACAAAGGAGGCCATGTAGGAGAACTTGGAACCCTTCGGCCTGTTTCCGAGAGCAAGGATGAACTGAAGCAGCAAGAATCCCAGGTAAACATACTTGATGATGGTGTTGATGATGGGGGTTGCGGTTTTGCCGAAGGGGAAAGCAGAGTCCTTATTGTTGGTACTCGGCGTACCCACAAGATCCATGATAACAGAGGTAGTCAACCAGTAAGAGGCAAGAGAGAACCACGAGAGGAATGTCTGGAACATGTTGTACAGCAGCTGGATGTGCAGGAAGAACATGCGGACGATGTTGTGGCCACTCTTGTACATACGGCCGAAGTGCATCAGTGAGTAAATACCGGCGGCAAAGGAACCGTTCAACCAACGACGACGCTGCGAAATAAACTCAGCAGCACCCTCGGGCACGTCAGTTTCACCCTTGGAGGCTTTCACGTATGTCAGATGCCATTTCGAGCCGGCCTTGGCGACCAACTCGAAACACAAAATTCTGTCCTCGGCCAAGAACATGTTTTTCTTGAAAATATTCATACCCTCGATACCCTTCTTACCCAGCTGCTTCGATAGGGTGTGATCACCATGGAAATACTGTTCCAAGGGGCGTCCCATAATAGCACGGAAGCGATAGGCGGAGAAGGCACCGGGCAACACAGAGACATAACCAAAAGAACTCTCTAGTGGTTTATCCAAGATGTTACTGATCTTGTATTCGAAATTCTGGCCTGCGACCAGCGGGTTGATCAGGTTGCGCCAACCCTTACCCAGCATGGCGTGAATTTCACCACAAGCACCACCGAGATCCTTATCGTTATAGAAAGCTTCCCAGAGAGCAAGGAGTGACTTGGTACCGGGCTTGGTTCCGGCATCGAGCAGAATACAGACTTCTGGGTTCAAGATACGACCAAAGGCATTGAACAACCAACGGTGAGAGTTGATCTTCTTGCTGTTCTTCTGCTTTAAGCAGAACATCATCTGCACAGGGGGCAGGGTGCTGGGACCATCATCGGTTGGTCGAATGAGTTGCTGAGTTGGTGTCACGGAAAGCTGGGTGGTGTATTCGAACTGTTGTTTCTAGGTTAGTATCGAGCCATGTCTTTCGGGTTCTCCTTATTTTCAAACATACAATGTGGGCCACGGTCTCCTTGCCATCAACATCACGCTTCATGACTCCATCTTGGTAGATACCAATGGTGGCCAGAAGATCCAGAGTGTCCTTGTCACAGGGGTCAATACCGTCGAAGACTAGAGCGACGACGATCTTCTGCCACGCGGGTCCACCCTTGTTCCAAAACTCTGATTTTTTCAAGTTCACAATGTCGCGAATATTTTGCATCACACCGTGCAGTGTACGCGCAGTCAAGACCTTGTCTTCGTTGTAGTAGGTAATGGCGATGAGCAATTCGGTGTGACGGTTATACATCGCGGGACGCAGATTATAACCATTGTGAAGAGTGAACTCGTTGGGGTCACAGGTGGCCGCGGTATCTGGAGGCTGTCAGCGAATTTGTTCTTGGGTGAAAAGTGAAAAATCGACGTGTTTCTCCGCTGCTTACATCTCATATGGGTGAATTCCTCGCTGCCACCCTCCAGATCGTTGCGGTACTTGGCCTGGATGGCATTTTGAATGGCACTCGGGACGGGGTAGTCAACACTCAGCACGGAACCCTGAACCAGCTTGACCTTACGGGTGGCATAACGACGAAGGCCACCACCACCTTCTCCGCCAGGGGCTTGTCGCTGACGCCAGGCCTCGGTGGATGAGGTCTCGCTGCGGGCATACGGTGAGGCGGCGCGGTTAGGAACACCAAAGGCGGCGGCTGGGCTGTCGGAGTGGCCCGAGTAAACCGAGCCAGCGGAGTAAGGGTCGTTGTAGGTGGGAGTGGTCTCGGTAGCATAAGTTTCGGTCAAGCTGTATCCCGAGGTGGGGCGGACGGGGGAAACACCGCGTGAGTGAGGGTCGTCAAAGGGAGTCGCAAAGGGGCCCTGTTGATGAGACAGGAGACCCCGCGCCGCATCGTCGTCTTGTCCATACTGCATCAAGTCAGATTAACACTCAAGATAATCACCAGAAATGACACCTGGGCAAGGTATATTTTCCTACCTGCGAATTGGGGACGTCCGGCGCACGATGATTCTCATCGTAGCTGGGCGAATGCGCGCCAGAGCCTTGGTAGGCCATGATGCGCGGTGGGATAGGTGAGAACGAAAGGGATCAAAGGTTGAAAGAGGTCAGAGAGAGGGGGAGGAAGTAGGGGTATGAGAGAAGCAAGAAGGAATAAGCCACCAGGGCCACTAAAGGTGGAGGGTGGTGGTGGTTCAAAGGGATGGGGGGGGAAGAAGAAAGGAAGAGGCGAGAGAGAGTCCAAGGTGACCTTGGAAAAAGAGGAGAAGGACGAAGGAGAAAAAAAAAGGAGGACAAAGTGAGACTAGAGCGAGATCGTATTGCTTAGGCTGAGCAAAAATAGGACATCTCTAGCCCCATCATGGCTTAGTGGGAGAATCTCCTTTTTTTTTTGTTCTAGTGGAAATCATAATAATAATAAAAAGTATTAAATCATAATAATACTAATTAATTATTCCATCATAACAGGACTTGACAGTAGACCTGAAAGTACAGAGTATGAGTACCCCTATGCAACCATGTACATTCCCCCCTGTGAAGAAGTTGGTGGCATGGGGAAGATCATTCATTGGACGTTGGCCTTTGGAGATCGGACCCTGAAGAATCTGGAAGAGCAGGGCAGAACATAGATAGTAGCAGAGCATAGATGAGTATACTATAGTATACTACTACTCTATATTCTACTCTGTAGAAAGAGTCCTCTGTACTCTGTACCCGTAGATATCCCCGTTGACTACGGAGTAATTTGGCTAAATTTGGCTCGTGATCGACTCGACTATTTTTTTCAGCTTCTCCAGATCCTCCACTCTGCTTACTCGACGGGGCAAGTGGGCCACCTGGAAGTACCCTTCCACCCTTCTGGTACCCTGACCGAAAGACTCCAGGGAACACGCTACCACCCGAACCCAATCAGCGGTCTCCACTGCCGTGAAACGAGTTAGGTCTGAGCTTTGGCTTTGGCTCTGGTACGGGAACCAGGACTCCCTGTTCGTTGTGTTGTGTTGTGTTATGATCTGATCATTCCCACATTCCACCCACTGGTATGCAGCACACTGCACGCTGCTGCACTGTAGTCCAGTGCCGACACCATGCACCGACCCTGACAGTAATGAGAAAAACCCCGGCCACCCCGACTTATCTCAGCCTTGCAGCTCTCTTTTCTCTTCTCAGCTCTGAGGGGCAAGTGTATATACGGTATGGAGTGCTCCATACTCGTACAAAGGGGACCCTGAGTCCCTGACTTGGCCTGTGAGTCCAGCGGTGTGCAATGAGGTGAGCAGTGAACTGTCAACTGTAAACTGTAAACTGTCAACTTCAGCCCTACTCCGGAGAGGGCTTACAGTTGGTCGCAGTCCTTCATTTTGATTCCATGGCTGCCCTTGGTCGGGCTTTCATGAGCGTGGGGCTCAGGGTGGCTGGTGGCTGCGCCCCAATGTCTCAGGGTTGGGTTTGGCTGTCTCACTAGATACCGCTAGGGGAGGAGGGAGGAGTTGAAGTGATGAACTGGCAGTGGAGTGGAGTGGCGTGCGCCAGTTGGTGAGATCTGAGTAGTAGTTGATTATCTGACAAGTTGAGATATACTCTCCATGCTTCCCATGCTCCCATCGTATTTCCCTAACACAGTGTGGATGGGTGTGTGGTGTGTGTAACAAGTAATTGTAGTGTATATATCACTTTTGCTGACATCAGCCGTAATTTCCCGGCCCGATAATAATCCGAGTCCAGACCGGGCGACCCCCACGTGATTGGCCCACACAGCCACGTACTTTCAGGGACAGGCACATCCAGGCACACAAAAGGAGTACAGGAGTACACAAAGGGGAACAAAGGAGATGCTGGAGATGATGCAGATGAGATGGAGATGCAGGAGAGAGGTAGGAGTAGGCAAGGAGATCAAAGAGAAGAATAAAGCTCGAAAATAAATAAAAAATCCTTTACTTTATTCTACTACGCTACCCTAATATACTGTACCACTCTCCTCTACTGTACTAAGTATATCTACTACCACCACCACCACCACACGCTCGGACCGCCACCCCCCCCCG
>JAVMSB010000483.1:0-14301 GCA_031761475.1 Penicillium pancosmium | reverse complement strand
GGGTAACGGAAAAGGGGGTGGGAGGGCGAAGGGTGTAGTCAGGGCGCGATCAGGACACACTCACCTTGGAACGGTCCGAGTCCAAGCGAAAATGTGAAAGAGCAGGTGGGAACTTGGTTGGAGAGTGGAATTCAAAGGGCGATCTCCACGTCTCCAACGCGAAAAGGGCATTTGGCGGTGTTATGTAAGCGGGATGCCAGATCAAAAAGAGTGGACAGTAATTAAACTACAGTAATTAATCAATTTATTTCAAGTAGATTAATTTCTGGCATACTAGTAATAAAAATTTCTTCTCCTTCGTCTTGACGTATCTCACAGACTCGGGGAATTTATATAGTGTCTGGTAATAGGGTTGAAACTCCTACTTTCAAGTTGAAACCGCTAGTTAAAAGCAGCCCCAGGCTGGGTATGATATTTTATTGTATACCACGCACGGTCACTGGAAAATACATCACGACCTTTACAATCTTGGAGGACCATATTAACTCTTTAAGTTCAAGTTTTTCACGGCCGAGACTCGGAAGTCCCTAGAATGCCAGACGAAACTGATTCTGGCTCAATCGCAGCGCCCACCAGTACTGCTTTTGTACTGGAATGTCAACGCCCACCGGTTCAAGTTACAAGTAAAGATAACCCAAGCCCTTCCCATCGCTCTGGGGATTACAGGTACCACAGCGGAAATTGCATGGGCCTGCGGTTTACATCTGTCATTGTATTAATCCCCTCTTCTTTTTCCCCCTTGCCTTGGGGCTTGAGCTTGGATGTTCAGGTCGGTTCGCTTGTCAGCCTCGATGCTTTGAACTGCATTCGGCTTCTGTGATTGACTTTTGACTTTGGCTCGGAGGAAGGTACTAGCTGGACGCTTTGATGGCTCGCTCTATGCATGAATGAAGAATTGTCAATATGTGTGTACTAGTAGTCGAGGATAGAGGGGTTACTAGTACTGCGACGTCGGATTTTATACTCTCTGCTCCGCAGACCACAACCACCACCACATCCGCGGGATTGAATGATACTATCTAGGCACTGGCAGTCTCTAATTATAGGTAGTACTAACACTGTGGCAATGATCCTATCATCTGATCCAGGGCCACATCCTACCTTTTGCTAACCGAGTCATACCATTTCCATTATCATAGCCATTATCATTGCTATTCCCCTCCTCCCCCACCTCCCCCGCTCGATTGAATCATTCTATACTCCATTTGGCGGGCAGTACATGTGTTCCCCCCACCGCGGTCTGACATTTTGTTGTCCGGGATTCGCGAGGGTTCGAGCCAAGCAGCAAACTAGTCCCAAAGCGGGCAAGTGGCTGATCGGCGCTGCCGCTAAACTGAGACATCGACCCTTATCATCCTCTTTTTTTTGGTCGCCGTTCGCTTCTTTGCAGTGCCGACTAGTCGGTGCGAAAATGGCGGGTGATATCGATGCAGAGACGAGTGCGATATGACGTGGCAATCAGAGTTGCCGCATGAACATCGTGGTGAGTCCGGCCTTGCCATTGACTCTACCAGGAGTTGAAAAGTTGAATCAAGGGTTACCAGAGCTGCTCTGGATATCCCCGGATCGACATGTCAATTCGGGCTGGTTCCACACCAGCTTGGAGCTGTTCACGTCGAGTTGCTTTGATGTTCTACCCTGTAGTAATTTGAACTAAATGTACTATTCCTGTCTTTCATGTAATTTCCATTTCCATTAGCACTACCATTGCCACGCCCTCTTCGAATTGCACTGTGGATCTGCAGTATCACCCTATCGGCCACTAGTGCTTTTCTATATGCGCGTGATCTCCTAAACCTCCTTTCTCCCTTTTTTTCCCTCTACTCGTATCCTTTTTTTTCCCAATCCTCGTTTGTAATTCCAGTCTGTCGTTCCTGACTCCGCTCGATCTGTACAGTTTCAGTCTCAATTCCCTCCTCTGCATCTCCTCTGCACGCTGTGGTGCTCTTTTCCCTTTTCATACAGCACTAGCTTTAGCCTCTCATTCCCGGACGTTCTCGAACAAAGCCCAGGAATTCGCCCGAGAGTAAGTTCTAAGACATGGCGGTGGCCACCCTCTTGCGTTCCCCCTTCATTCCGTCCCTCGACTCTATTTTTACCCTGGGAGTCGGCATCGGCAGCGGCAGCCTACACCGACTGACACTGCATTTCCTATTTAGTTCCAAGCTTGTCACTGTCACCGTGAACAGTCACCAGCCACCAGTCTCACTACAGTTGCCTTCTCTCTCTTTTTCACTCTTCCTTTCCCTCTCCCTCTCCTTCCACCACCTCCTCCTCCCCCCATCACACTTCACACCATGTTTTCCACGGTATTCGCGCCCGTTCTTTTGGTCCTCGCCTCGGTCCTTACTCCGGTGAACACCCAGTCTATCGACATAAACTCGGTCGCCGAGGCCACTCGAGGTGAGTACCGCAATGCAGATCCCCCAACACACCACACCACATGCTAACCCGCACACACAGACTACTGGTGCAGTTCCCAGAAAGCTGCCTGTCCCCTCATTTGTCTACAGCTTCCAGGAGCCACCGGATCTCCAGTAGAAAATTCCTGCGATGCTGTGAGTTTCGTTGATTACCCTCGCTCCATTGCCAACATAGCTAATCATATTTACTAGGATACCTTGAGCTACTCTTGCGTCTGCAGCAACAATGTCTCGCCCAATGCATCCGAGTACTCCCAGACAATGCCCTACTACATCTGCACCGAAGCAAACACCGAATGTGTCAACAAGTGCACCACCAGTGCCTGTGCGGCCGCCTGTCGCTCCGACCACCCTTGCGGAGCTCAAGACCCCAAGCGCGTCAATGTCACTACCACTACCACTACCTCTGCCGCTGCTACGACAAGTACCGCCACATCTAGTGCGGTGCAGACCGACGAGGCCACTGGTGCCGCTACTCGTTACGCCCTCGAAATGGGTCATATCTACGGAACTTTCATTCTCGTCAGCGGTTTCATGGCCGGATTTGCGGTTCTCTTGTGAGAATACCCACATCGTGCTTTGATTGATATATCATGTCCATGGCGTTTGCGTTTCTTGCTGCTTTTTTTCCTGGGTCTGCCATTTCATTTTCATTGCCATTTTCACGATCTTCCAAAACCTAATTTGTCCGGAATATTGAGCTGTCGATGATTTGGGGCCTTGTTTTAATTTTCCCGGTCGGCTTGATTGTCTCTTTTTTTCTGCTTCCTTTGCCTTTTCTTTTTTTCTTTTCCCTTTTCCATATTCTTATTTCCCTATCTTTACTATTGCATCAGCATGAGCGTCTACTTCTTTTGCATTAATCTGAATGGCACTGATGACTTCATCTTCAATTGAAATTTTCAATTTAACTGCACCAACCGGGATAGCTCCGTTACACAGAGTTTCTGTCCTATATGTGAATTCATTGAAAGACTCGGCTCAGTTCAGCTCGCTCGAGCTCAGACCACCCAGTCCATATTGCAAGTCTAGAAGACAACCCCAATCTCCCGGTGGAGAAACGCCCCCAGGACGACTCACTAGATCTTACTAGCCCGGATCTTCGCACTGTCCATTCGCTGTCCCTCGTCATCCTGCTCTGCAACCTCCAGCACCGGGAACTTTTCAGGCATGATTCGTCGCGGCGTCGAGCCGGGGACAATGCTATACTTCGAGAAGTCTGTTACACCGCATTTCTCGCGGAGAAAGTCTTCGTCTGTGTCCAGGAGTCCGTTCACGGTGGTTGCTGGCGCACGAAGCATCTCAACAATTGCGTCGGAGAAGATCGACTACTTGAGGTCAGCAGAGCTCTTCGCATAACTAATTAGTGTACACGTACCGGTTTTCTGAGGTCTTTCTTGTAGGACTTATCAGATGATTTGTTGTGCTCCGTTGCTGCTGATTCAATGGACTAGAGAAGTCAGTACCGCAACAACCAGAAAAAGAGATAGAATAAAAATACATACCGACGCAGGCCAGATACTCGTAATCGCCATCTGATCACGGTCCTGACGAACAAAGTCCATAGCAAGGCCTTTAACCAACACGCTCATTCCAACCTTGCCTAGAGAGCAACAAATTAGCACCAATCCACAAAGAAGCCACACTTGCACTCAAAATAGCCAGAACTGTAAGTGGACAGACAGGCGGGTAGTTAAGAAATGATATACACACCCATAGCATAAGCCGTCTTCCCCCTAAAGAAGCGCGAATAAATCGGGGGCGAAACAACCACAATCCGACCCTTCCACCCATTCTTCTCAAAATGAGGCAAAGCAGCCTGAACCGTCGCATAAAGGCCCTCGGGATTAATCTGCTGCATCAAACGGAATCGCTTCAAAGGCGTATTCTCCACAGAAGACCACCAGATCGCCCCGGAGTTGTATACCAGGACGTCCAGTGCTCCGAAACGACGGACTGTTTCGTCAATGGCATTTTGGATTTGCGTTGCGTCTCGTACGTCGACGGCGATGGATCCGGCTTGTCCGCCTGCTTCGCGGATTTCGCGCTCGACTGTGTTGATGGTTGAGGATGATGAGTTTGGGTCTGGTGGGAATGGGGTTGTTTTGCTGGCGTCTGAGGTTGTTTTGGCGGCTAGCATTACGGCGTAGCCGTTTTTGGATAGGTCGATGGCGACTTGTCGGCCGATGCCTCGAGAGGCGCCCATGATGAGGGCTACGGGTTGTTGAGAAGAGGGCATGTTGAGCGGAGTTGTCTCAGATTTAGAATATTGAGAGAGATCCGAGACTGTTTTCAAGTTCGGGTGACAGTCACAGTGCTCTGCGTAACGAGATATTCAAGATGCGGAGTAGATATCGTGATCGTGATAGCCTGGGCATGTACTAGGGTGGCTTTTATTTATATGAGTTGTCGGCAAAAGCTATGTTGAAGCCGAGATTATAGAATCAATTAATTCTGGGTCTGGAAGAAGTTCGTAGCCATGCTGGAGATTCCCCGGCTTAGACGGATGATTTGAATTAAGTGATTACTCACATCATCCTCGGCCCAATCGCACCTCGGAGGTTACCCTGGACACCTCAGGCACTAAGGCATTAAGGCAGCAGCCTCGAATCCCCAAGTGCGGTGTGGTGGGCGGTGTGATTCTGCCTAGCTACAGCCTCCCAGATGCACGACAACAATCCATTTGATTTCACGCAAGCTTACCTCCTGTCACAACTCTTTCGCCTATTCTTTGTGACCTTCTTCTAACTGCTCAATAACTCGATCCGACCAGTTCTCGCGTTTGACAGCACCCCCAGCTTTCTTGACCCATTGAGCCCCCACCAGGAAGTCTGGCTGTATAGGATGGATACCATGCCAGATGCCTTTGCTCCGGCCCAGATGGGCTCCTCGGCTGCGCCTCCAAATTTGGGCTCAGGCACTGGCCCGCTCGGAGAGTCTCTTTCTACAAAGCCTGTCAAAGTGGATGGTGCGTTGATTCTCACGCGGGGCTGCTCCTCCACCGCTCCCCCGCAGACACCTACCCCAAATCCGTTGCAGCTGGACCGAGAGCTAATTCCTGGCAGATCCCCCCAAGTTGGACCTCGATTCATACATTGCAAACTACACAGGTATTTTATTAGAGAATTACGGGCTCACTGGCTCATTTTCTAATCCTGTGGAATAGGTCGGACTCGATTTAACCGCCTCTACCTTATCGGAAACACTTCTACTGTCCTTGCCATCGATGCTCTCAAGTCCGCAGTCGCAGAGGCCAAATCTGGGAAGGATGTTGGACGATATGAAAAAGCAGTTCGTGCTCTGGCGGAGGTAGCCCCAGCTGAACAAGATGCCACCCTCAACTCTGCTTGGGTCTCGGATATCCAGCGATCAGTCAGAGCCCAGAGCGAACGCTTGGAACATGAGTTGCGAGGTTATAAGAATAATTTGATCAAGGAAAGCATACGAGTATGTAAATCTTGCCTTGGGCTACGGGTGTCGACATGACTGACAATACTCACTAGATGGGAAACGAGGACTTGGGTAACCACTACTATGAAACGGGAGACCTTGTCGCCGCATCGAAGGCATACTCACGGATGAGGGACTATTGCACAACACCAAACCACATCGCCTCCATGCTATTCAAAATGATTAACGTATCCGCCGAACGTGGAGACTGGATGGGCGTGCAATCCAATGTCCACCGACTCCGCAACTCTCAATCGAAACCAGAAGATCTCCTGAAAAACCAACCTAAGATACTGGCTGCCCTGGGCTTATCGCAGATGCACGCAAAGTCCTTCCGCGATGCAGCTACGAGCTTCCTCGCTGTTGACTCCTCTCTGGGCGACTCATTCAGCGAGATTATTACGCCAAATGACATTGCCGTTTACGGAGGTCTATGCGCCCTAGCCTCCATGGACCGTCAAGAACTTCAGAAACAGGTGCTGGATAATCCATCATTTCGAAATTTCCTCGAACTAGAGCCGCATATTCGTCGAGCCGTTGCGTTCTTCTGCAATTCCAAGTTCCGCCCTTGTCTCGATATTCTGGAGAATTACCGTACCGACTATCTCCTCGATATCAATCTCCAGCGTCACGTCCCGGCGCTTTACACTCAGATCCGCACTAAGGCTATCCAGCAGTATCTGGTTCCATTTAGTCGCGTGACCCTGGACTCAATGGCGGCTATCTTCGCTCCGGACGTGGTTGGAGGCGAGGCCCGACCAACCGAACTGAGCTCACCCTTCGTACAAGAACTCATCCGTCTGATCAAGGAAGGTGTACTGGATACCCGGATTGATCTCGAGAAAGGGCTTCTAGTTTCCAACCAGACAGATCTGCGAACCGAGGTCCAGACAAAAACTCTGGACAGCTTGAGCAGTTTCAACAAGGAAGCGCACCTGCGAATAGTCCGTGCTGCTGTCCTGCATGCTGGACTGGAAATTCAAACCGGTGACGCCGAACAAGGCCCACGGCAGTCACACTCAAACGCAAGAAGAGGACCGGGCGGTTACCGTCGGGGTGATGGACTCGTTGGTTAGATAGCTGAGTCAGGTCTCTTCGAGTGAGAACTATACGTGAATGAGTGAAATGACGCATGAATAATACCCGAAAGGAACCGATTCCGAACATTCTAGTAGAACAATAAAATTCAAGCTAGATATATTTGCTCACAGACACGCTGCGTGGAATATGGTTGCTCTGCACACCAAACTTAAACCTACCTAGGTAAACAACACGGTCCAATCTGATATGATCTGCACGCCCCGAGCGCAACGGTCGACCCCACAACTTGAACGCTGTCTTGTCACCCAACGTCGACGCCAACCCCTATCAAAGAACTGTCCATTTACTTCAATGAGCTTAGTTTCACATGGACAGGTTACGCCTCTCAGTACCCCTGGAATTCCACAATGGATAAATAACAACCCTCGCTCGGCCCAGAACAAAGAACGCATGATTCATTCCACGGCATACGGAACACGACGGAGCGAGAATCGAATTAGAGCTATGGCTGGCTGGCTGGCTGGCTAGCGCTGCTATGGATCAAATCTGCCGGAATCTACGATCGCACGGACAATGAAAACCGCAGTCCTCGGTGTGATTTTCGTCGGTCACCAGTTCAATTCCGGGCATTTATTTTCATCGCTGTCACACCCTAAACCCAACCCTATTGAAAGGACGCCCAAAAAAACCCCACGCCCGACAAAGAACGTTTTTGGCTTGGGTGGATTCCTCTATGAACTGTCTCCATAGTACCGTGGCCCTCTGGTATTCACTTTTTTTATCCGGTCCGGGTGGGGTCTTGATCTGTTCCAATATTTTCTTTTCTCTTCTGTTGCGCCGCGTGTTTTGAATTATCTAATTACCTAGGCATTTGCGAGGAAGAGCTAGATATACAGAACCTTGGAACCAATTCCACCCCATTGGGATTTGAATTGGAAATGTTCACCTTTGTTTGAACTTCGTTTTGTCGGCACAATAATCAACAGTCATCATAATCTTACCAAGTGGATTCCAAGTGGATTTATAAAAGACGGTATCGATAAGCTTTTTTTTCCAACAAAGAAAAATAGAGAAAAAAGAAGGCTGACAGCCGAATACAACTACCTCTGGAAGGTCTAATCCAATACAACGGGGTTGGAACTCACAGTTTCTCCTCCTCGCAATTGCCGAATCGAATTGCTACACCAATTACATTAGGCCGCTCTGCACTACACAAGAGAAACTTGAATGTTACTGTGAGACCTGGGGGGTAAAGAGGCACAGGACAACAGGCCCTCGCATTCGTTCACCCCTCTCTTTCCATCCTCCCTTGCAGAAATGACAAGTTCCTGTGCTCGTGAATATTCCCGTCATGCATCCTGACACTGCTCAGTTCGATTCCGAGATGGGCACGGACGACATGGCTGTTGAGGACTTCTTACATGTTGCTACATCTACCTCACTCGAGGACGACTCGCTGTCGTTGTCGTTGTCGCTGTCGTCGACGGGGCCGAAGAAGGAGCCGGAGTTACGTTGTGATCGATGTATAGGCGTTGAACCACGTCCGAAAGAAGTTTGTTCTTCGCCATCGCCCTTGCTACTTCAGCCTTTGCAGGTGTCGGAAGGTGAACTTGAAGGCGGGGCCGTTGACGGCTATGAAGAGCCCTTGTCATTGCAAGGTTCTTTGGGGGGTTCGCGTTGTTGGTCTGGTCTTGTTGAGTCTCTGGGTGTGGTACCTGAACTTGTTCTTTTACCTCAGTTGAGTGTTAGCGTTGAACCTAGGCCAATATCTGGGAATATTCGCATTAACCCTGCTGAACAGAACACCGATTTCTCTCCATTGGATCCAATTCCAGAAGAAATGGTATACGAGAATGATAGTGTTGGAGAAAGGAAAACGACTACCAATTCTACGCCGCTATCATTGCACCAAGTTACTTCGGATTCGTCGACTACGGAATATTCGGCAGAGGATAATGCATGGATGGGATCGGCAGCAGAGCCCATTTCAATAATAGAATCGACGCCAGTCAGCACAGCACTTCACTCAGAATTCCACCAGATTCCTTTATATCAACCAGTGCCTGAGCTACAGTCAGGCCTGGTGCCAAATGAAGTTGATACAGACGACCCCGGGTATACATCTTCGGCAGCATCAACGAACGGCGAGAATAGCTCAGTCTTCGATGAGGACTATTATTCCGATACCTCCAGTCATACAGCCTCACTCCTATCAGACGTGAAAGACTACTGCTACGAGAATGGCCGACGATATCATTCCTACCGCGAAGGCCACTACGTTCTCCCCAACGACGAACCCGAACAAGACAGACAAGACCTTCTTCACCACGTCCGCAACCTCGTATTAAATGGCGCCCTCTTCCGCGCCCCGATAAGCAAAAACATACAACGGGTCCTAGACATCGGCACCGGCACCGGCATCTGGGCCATCGACTTCGCAGACAGCTACCCTGGAACCGAAGTAGTCGGCACAGACCTCAGCCCCATCCAACCATCCTGGGTCCCGCCCAATCTACGATTCATCGTCGACGATGCCGAATCACCCTGGCTATTCAGCACAAGCCGGCCCTTCGACTTCATCCACGTCCGTGATTTGGGAGGCGCAATTGCCGACTGGCCTCGGTTGCTTCGCCAGGCTCACGAGCATCTGCGTCCTGGGGGTTGGATCGAGTTACAGGAATTCGAAGTGACGCTCAAGTCGGACGATGACGAAGAGCTGCATCTCGCGCCGACGTTGCGCGAATTCCTCGGTCAGCTGCATGCGGCCAGCGAGGCGTTCCACCGGCCCATGAATATCGCCGAGGGACACCGACAGCGGCTGATCGAGGCGGGTTTTGAAGATGTACGGGATGAGGTGTACAAGGTACGACCAGTGTGGGTGATCCAATTAGTCCGGATGGCCTCCCTTTTTCTTTTTTTTGCTTTCTTTTCTTCTTACCTTTTACCTTTTCCCGCTTTGTATCTGTTTGCTTTCTTGCTATCAACTGACCTTTTGTTTCACCTGGTGCTCGGATAAGGTTCCCTCTAGTGCCTGGCATGATGATCCTATTCAGAAACAGATCGGTCGGTATAATCTTTGCTCATTGCTCATGGCGGTTGAGTCGTATTCTTTGGCCCTATTTACACGGGTACTTGGTTGGTCCAATCATCAAACCCAGGTATTCCTTGCGGGGGTACGCAGAGATTTGAGGAATCCCCAGGTGCATACGTATTGCAATTTACATATTGTGTATGGTCGAAAGCCATGGTCTCCCTAGGAGGACTAGGTGAGTCGGTAATTGAGCTGAAGCTCGGCGTGTTCATTTGATGTCGAGGAATGGGGATGGGATGGGGATGGGATGTAATGGGTGGAGATGAGATAGTAGAATCAGATTCAAAGAAGAGGGAAGAACTAGTATTATCACGAGATAGTAAGATCGAAGAAATGGGGGAGAGGTGGGAAATTGTCTCTCACCAGGCAGTCACTCCTCCTCCTTCCTTTGTTCTCCTCTTCCACCACTCTCCCTCTGCTCACCACTTCTCTGTTACTGCTAATACCACTGCTACTTTCCGAACATTTTCATTCCAACTGACATATCTCCGTGTTACTTCGGCTACCGCAGTCCCATATCCAATCACCTTCCAGTCTCGCAACCAAGAAACAGGGTCTGAGGCCTCATCCACGTCCCAGACGAGTGACCACCAGGGAGTAAATACTCCATGGACGAGCAGTCTAGCATCACGAGGGGTCTCCTCTCGACTCTGCAATCATACTTCATGATGTTTCTATCCTGGGAAACCTCCACTTTCCCTATCTGGAGCGTGTCTGTAGTAGTCCTGGTAAGTTGTGCTCCTCGTACACCCCCATTCCATTGCAGCTGCAGGACCCTACATCCATCTTGCCCAACCCCAATTAAGCCTCTTACACCTTCCGAGAAGCCCCCCTGCATCCCAACACTCTGGTTCTACCGTATCATCGCATACTGACCCAGTCATCGCACACGCTTCTAGATTGGCCTCACAGTTGCTTTCTCCATTCTCTACGAGCTCTACTGGTCCCCACTCAGTGACTTCCCCGGCCCAAAGCTCTGGGCCATCACCCGCATCCCCCTGCAGATCTCCGTCATCCGGGGCAAGAATCATCTAGACATCCAGCGGTTGTTTCAGAAGTATGGCCCCGTCGTCCGGATTAGTCCTGACGAGCTCGCCTTTGGTACTGCACGGTCTATTCATGATATCTACGGCCAAAGACTAGGTGGCGGTTTCGAAAAGGACCCATCCCATTACTTCACGCCGCCGAATGGCGCACACCATATCGTGAGCACACCCGACCATAGTGTGCACGCTCGGCAAAGACGCCTTCTTGCACCTGCATTCACGGAAAGAGCACTTCGAGAGCAGGAATGTCTTATCCAGGGCTACGTCGATACCCTTATCTGCAAGTTGCGGGAAGAGGCCGATGTAGAGGAGAAAACCTCATCCCAGCAACGCCCCATCGATCTCCGGGACTGGATAAACTACACGACCTTTGATATCACAGGAGACCTGATGTTTGGCGAGTCATTTGATTGTCTGAAGGATACTCGGCTGCATCCGTGGATCGATTTACTCACCAATTCAATCAAGGCTCTTTCTGTCGTCGGAATTGCGGCGCAGTTCCCCGCCCTCAAGACAATTCTGGACGCATTGACTCCGTCGAAGTACACAAAGCAGGCGGAAGATCACTTCAATTTGACCGCCGAGAAAGTGGATCGTCGGTTGGAAGCTAACATCTCGAGACCCGATTTCATTTCCGCTATTCTAAAGAATGGGCTGAGCGAGAAGAAGGGCCAGTACTGTGATGGGGAGAAAATCATGAGTCGAGCGGAAATCCACTCGAATGCATTTATGTACGCAAGCGGAATACCTTGGTAACAAATGAGAGAAGAATACTAATTTGCTTGATACTTATCCAGTCTCATCATCGCAGGCAGCGAGACCTCGGCTACATGCGTGACCGGTTGCATCTATTATCTATGCATGAATCCACAGACTCTGACCAGGCTCGTCAACGAGATTCGCTCTTCCTTCGAGAATGAGACAGAAATGACATTCCGGACCATCGCTGCACTGAAGTATCTCTCCGCCGTAATTGAAGAGGGACTACGTATGTACCCACCTCTCGTAACGAGCCTATGTCGCCTTGTTCCGAAGGGCGGTGCGCATGTTGATGGTCATTACGTGCCAGAAGGAGTAAGTATTATATAGTCTATGCTTGACTTGAGCTATGTTATAATGCTAATTTCCTTCCCAGACCAAGGTCGCATTCCACCACTATGCATCGTACTGGTCATCTTCGAATTTTGCCTTATCCGACAAATTCATCCCAGACCGGTGGCTCGGAACGGACGCCCGTTTTAACGGGGATAGCAAAGATGTTTTGCAGCCATTCAGTTACGGACCCCGCGGGTGCCTCGGCAAAGGGTATGCAATACGCTCTCGTTTCCCTTTTCCATAAATTTTACAAGAACCTTACTGACATCAGTCCAACTTTGACCAGCCTCGCTTATGCACAAATCAGACTCATTCTCTGCAAGTTACTTTGGCACTTTGACATCAAACTGTGCCCCGAAATCGAACAGGGAAACTGGACCGATCAGGGGGTTTGGTTCTTCTGGTCCAAACCGCCTCTCATGGCGACTTTGCACGATCGCTTTGCTGAAGAGAGTCTCTCTTCTGAGTAAACCTTGACCGAGCAGAAATGGTGGTTATTTTGCCTTGTCATTTTCATCTCTCCCGGCCTCGTCTTTTCTGGCGCTGTAGCGTGGGTGGTGAAGTTTCCTTTTTCCTTTTCTCTTCTCTCTCTCCTCTGGGGGGTCGTTGTCACATTTCGGTCTATTCTTAACAATTTACGATCTTGTTTGATTTTATTTTCATCTCCGGGCGCCTTTAAGCGTTATTTTCCTTGTTATTTTGCATTGTTTTGGCGTTGGGCTTAAGTTAGGGCTGAGCATTGCGGCGACGGGCTACATGGTAGGGATGCAGAGTCAGAGACTGATCGATATTCAAGACTCAATGCAAAACATGCATAACAGAGGCCATAGAGTACTCGAAAGACATCTAACTCGCCAGGTCTGGGAAACAAGTTAGATGAACGGGTCTTTAATGAACAATTTGACTCGTAGCAGAGTACTGAGCGGGTCGATAGAGTAAAAGAGCACTACTTGGGGGGTAGTACTAGTAGTAAATAATCGCATACAATTTCAAGCTCGGGGCAGGAAGGAAGTCAGCTACTCATGCTACTAGTAAGCATATAAAGACCATCGATCTAAATAGTAATATCCATCCAAACCCATAATTATATTCCAAGAGATACAGCTACAAAATCTCCATACAACAAAGGTATCAAGTCAACTTGAAAGAAACCCGCCAGCACATCCTGGAATTTTGACGTAGATCAATTTATCCACCCCACACGCGGTGGCGGATGATCGACAATGCAAGGACGCATGAATGTACTTCTAAAGAAATGGATAACTACCGCACGGGCCGGTTATGATGTATCTCGCCGAGTATGCCATGCACTCCGGCGCCATACGCATGGCAAAGTGACAGAAGTGGGGTAGGTCCTTACGTCGATTGTATTGGAATTGACCTTGCATTTGATGAGAACTGTCGTTTTGAAGGAATTTTTATTGAATGTCTTTCCGTGATATGTAGTTCCTTGTATGTATCTCGGATTTGTTTTTATTTTAATAATTACGCAATGACGCGTCAGTGTTGCTTATTTTGGTCCTACGTACACTCATGCTAGTGTTTGGTGGGATCCTATGATATTCTAGTTCAAGGTTATGGCTGGCCAGGAGAGGATGTATAGATAGACTCACTGGCAGCCTTAGCCCTGGACGGATACTTCCAAGGTTCCCAGTGTTTGAATATCCGAAAGCACAAGGTAGGCACTGCTACCACTACGTGGAAGGATACTAGTAGATGAATAGAACTCCGAAAGTTGTAATATGCAAATATGTAAATTCGGTATAGGTATACACGAGAGGTGAAAATACAGGAATCACGCTGGATCATGCTGTCGTGGAGAAAGGTATCAATCATTAAATAATATAAGATGAATACATATATGCCAGGACACAATGAATCCATCCATTAGAAGTTAGTTACCCAGAACCCTAATGTCAAAGTAACTTTGCAAAACCAATTTCGCGCCAGCATCGCAGATTAGGGCACATGCTGAAAAACGCGACCACTGCACCCAAGAGACACTAGGAAAGAAGGGGAGGAGGCTGTTCGCTTTATTTTGAGCTTAGACCAGAGCGAAGGCCAGGGCCAGAGCGGCTCCACCGAGAGACCAGACGTTGCCGGCCAGAGGGGCGGCGGCGTTGGGGAGAGGGGTGGCGGTGGAAGAGCCAGTGGG
>JAVMSB010000482.1:0-14392 GCA_031761475.1 Penicillium pancosmium | reverse complement strand
CCCAGAGAGAGACCTCCCCCGGAGAAAGAGACCCCCCTCTGATGCTGATCCCTGAATCATGTCGCAGCAGCGAGGCAGTGAGGAAGATTTCTCAAGACAGTCCAGAAACCAGCCTCCCAAACACCCACCACCTCTGAATAGCGGTATCATCCCTCGTGATTACTTGGGATCGCGGTCGGAGGCGGCTGCGCGCCCCGGACCTCCTGGCTCTCGCCATATCTCACCGTCGCCGCTGCATACCAGCTCTCTTCCACAATCACAATCACAATCTTACATCCGCAACGAATCGCCTATATCCCAGAGCCCACTCTCTCCTCGATCTAGCGCCAACCCGTCTCCCTTCTCCAACCGCTCGCCCATCTCTCGTATAGCCAATGCGCCGTTCCCGGCACCCCCATCAAACCCTCCCCATACCTCCTCCCCATCGCCGGACATCATGACAAGCACGGGTCCGTCAGATATTGCCGCCAGGTCCGGTGACGGTAATATTGCGAAACCGCCTGGCGTGACCGAGCCCGATCGTTCCGCATCGTCCTCTGTGAGCTCCATCCTGTCGGCGTCTGGGGAACGCCCAACTCCTCACCGCGTCATGCCGCGCACCTCCTCGATCGACTCCGCCATCTCCTCCTTGTCCTCCGCGTCTCAAAAGTCCACGTTTGACGCGAATTCACTGAGTCCCACTGATATCGGAAATCTTATTAATGCTGCTGGCTCCGCGGAAGCGGTCATTGTGCACCTCCTCAGGGAAAAGCACCAAGCAGCCTCCCAGAACTCGCAATTGTGGAAATTGGTCGACAAACAACGGACCTTGATCCTGGGCCTGAATAAGGACCTGGAGCGCGCATTCAAGGAGAAGGAAAGATACAAAAAGAAGTTTCAGGAGCTCCAGGAGTCCTCTACCCCGCCAGTTCCATCATCC
The DNA here is from genome assembly GCA_031761475.1 of Penicillium pancosmium. Classification (NCBI taxonomy): domain Eukaryota; kingdom Fungi; phylum Ascomycota; class Eurotiomycetes; order Eurotiales; family Aspergillaceae; genus Penicillium; species Penicillium pancosmium. The sequence continues at coordinate 13,473 of JAVMSB010000482.1, read as the reverse complement.
GCCGAGACCTCGGTTCCACGAACTATCTTGCCCAATAATGAGGATTCACCTGCCGGTCAGGCTGAAGCTGCACTGAAGGGCTCGACGGGAAGTCAATCTTCTATTGTCCCACGCTCTGGAGACTCAGGATTTGCCGCTTCAAGAGAAGCGTCTTCCCCCATCACCAGTGAGGCGCAAAGAGTGCCCCAGCCAAGTCGCAAACCACCCCCCGCGCCTTTGAATCTTCCTCTTAGATCAGGAGATGCTCGTGCAGAGCTTGCGGGATCCGATTCAGATTCAGATTACGGTGAGCCCGGAGAAGCTGAAAGGCTAAGCGACGAGCGTGGAAGGAGGAAGACCCGCGAGGAGGACGATCGGGATCGAGAGGTCGCTTTGGATAAAGATCTGGATATTGAGATAGCAGCAGCAGGAGGAGCTGCATACGGAGCTGCGGGCTCGAGCAGCTCAAAAGACACTGCTAAATCTGCTAGCCCGGCAACTGCTTCCCGCGACTTCGCAACAAGATCGCCGCCAACTGTTGGCGCTCCACCACCCATGGGGTCAATTCTGAACTCCCGAATCAATCATCCAAATGGACGTTCGGGAGCTTCTATGCCCAAAAGCCCTGGCCTACCGTTGAGCCCTCGACCAGAAGACCGACCCATCGGTTCACCTCTACCCCGAATGCCTAGAGATATGGCCAGTCCAATGACAGCCGGGTTCAACCATTCTGGTCTTCCTCTTTCCCCTCGAGGAGTTAATTACCCTGCACCCTTCCAACCGGGAGATGTTGCACCACAGACTGGAAGGCCTGGGGGACCGATCCCAATGATCGACCCCACAGTCAAAATTGATAGTCCCCGATCTCTTCATTTCCCCGAAAGCACCATATACCAGGGACTGGTGTCCGACGAATATCCCGGCCTCCTCTTGCCGCCCAATGCGCTCCCCGTGATTCAAGTCCGAGTCTCATCTTCGCGACTTCGACCATCCCGAATGAGCTACATGGCATCTAAACCACTCGATGAAGAGCCAGTTTTCACCCTCAGCGTAATATCCCGGTCTGAGATGTCGGAACTATGGCGAGTCGAAAAAGTGATTGCATCTCTCCCGCAGCTCGATCAGCAAGTCCGCCAACTAGCAAATTTCTCCGGAAAGCTACCTGACCGGTCGATTTTCAGCGGCCATTCTCCCGCAAAAATCGATGCTCGACGAGCTGCGTTGAATTTATATTTTGAGAGCCTTTTGGATACACCCATGGACGAGAAAGCGGCATTGGTTATCTGCAAATTCTTGACAAGCGATGCCATTGAGCCTCGTGACGATGAGACCAATTTACTCAAGGGCCAAGGACAATCGACGCCTCCGCCTGACATGTCTCGAGGTCCGGATGGCAAACCCCGAAAGGAGGGCTATTTGACCAAACGTGGCAAGAATTTTGGCGGGTGGAAAGCACGCTATTTCACTCTCCATGGACCGGAACTGAAATACTTTGAATCCCCGGGTGGTCCACACATGGGCACTATCAAGCTTCAGCATGCACAGATTGGAAAACAGTCACAACAATCCAGCAGTCAGAACCAGTCTCCGCCAGGCAGTGAGGAAGATGCTGAAAACCAATACCGCCACGCATTCCTGATCCTCGAGCCGAAGAAGAAGGACTCCTCTGCGCTCGTTCGCCATGTTCTTTGTGCTGAAAGTGATGACGATCGTGATAGATGGGTCGATGCGTTGATGGAGTATGTGGAAACCCCTTCTTCAGACAATGACAGTCGTGGAAATGGTCATTCAAAGCATCAGTCTCAGACTCAAGGGAAGCAGCAGCCCGGTCAAGGCCAGTCCAAGGGCAACCCCAATAATGAGAATAAGCGCCCCACTGGCAGAGGCGTTGAAAGTCCAGAGCAAGAACCCCGCGGTCCTGTTCAGGGATTCAGCTTCGATGATGCCGTAGCGGCTGACCCACCTATCCTTGGCTCCTCTCTCGAGCAAGCCCCTCGTTCACCTCGCATTCCAGCTGCCCTGTCAACAGATTTCCGCGACCTGAACCAAGTCATCGACGCACCGCCACAATCTCCGAAAATAATCTCTGGTCCCACAAACGGTTCCATCATCCAGGACGTCGGAGCATGGGGAAACAAACCAAAAACATCAACAAAGGAAAAGAAACGCAGTATCTGGGGTTTCCGCACGAGGTCCTCTTTCGACCTAGCTGCGCAGGTTAATAGCGATGGCACGGCGGCAAGCATCGCCCAAGCTGAGAACAAGGAACCTGTCCGGCCCGTCTTTGGTATTCCGTTGGCCGAAGCTGTGGCAGAGTGTCCGCCCCACGGCGTGGTGGATGCTCAGTTGCCCGCGGTAGTCTATCGCTGCATTGAATATTTGACCGCCAAGGACGCAGCACTGGAGGAAGGTATTTTCCGACTCAGCGGGTCAAATGTTGTTATCAAGGGCCTGAAGGAACGATTTAATAATGAGGGTGATGTCGACTTTTTGGCTGGGGATCAGTATTATGATGTTCACGCTGTTGCTTCTTTGTTCAAGCAATATCTACGCGAACTTCCGACGACTGTTCTTACTCGTGAACTGCACCTGGATTTCCTCCGTGTTCTTGAACTCGATGATAAGCAGAAGAAGATCTACGCATTCAACGCATTGATCCACCGACTACCTCGCCCGAACTTGTGCCTGCTCCGAGCACTGTCGCTATTCCTCATCGAAATTGTCAATAATTCCGACGTGAATAAGATGACTGTTCGGAATGTTGGAATCGTCTTCGCTCCGACGCTCAATATTCCCGCTCCCGTTTTCTCGATGTTTCTCACCGATTTCGAAGCTATTTTCGGGGATGCCGGTGCTACTCCGATCCCGTCTGTGGAGTTGACTGTTGACAATAGTCTGTCTGCGGATGATGTTCGGTCTCCGCGTCATCAGATGTTCTCTGATATTCCTACGCCTTCCTACAACCAGACCTCGTTTAGAGGCCCTGGAGGCATGGGCGATGCACAGCAGCAGGGCAGTGGCGGTTATGCTGACCCGTCCCGAGCCCCTCATCCCAATGACACGGGCTTTATATCTATGCAGCCCAGCTATGATCAGCATCAGCATCAGCAAACCGCCAGATCTGGACCTGGACCGGATATGTACAACCAACATGCAGCTGGGGCTGGGGCTGGTTCTGGAGCCGATGCTCCATTTTCTTCATTGAATGGAATGTTATCTACCGATGATACCCGTTCAGCAAAGACGAAGAGACGTGAAAGCTCGATGCTATTTATGGAAAACTGTATGTCAACTTGATGGCTTTGATAGCTTTATCTTTTCTTTCCCCCTTGGAAATCCTTTTACTGACCATTCTCAATACAGACGCACCTGCACCTGATGATTACACACTTCAACAGGGCAGATAAACGACACATGCATGCAACACCACATAATTGCCTCGCCACCTTTTTGAACGCACTAGTTTCTTTCCTTCGGGTTGTGGTGCCTCTCCATCTTCCGAGCTATACTCCCCATTCATTTATTCACGATTTGCACGCGGAATGAGATGATTTCTTTTTTGTACCCGATTGACATGACATGGCAACAAGTCGTGAGGGAATTCCTTTTTTTTAATGATAATGGTAATTAGGATGAGGTTGCAATATGGCTATGTTGACGTTGGAAATCTCTATTTGATTTATCGTTATACCCCCTTTTTTCTTTTCTTTTCTTCACTCCCTTCTTTTTTCTACTGATTTTTTTTTTTGATGAACTTTTCTTTCTTACTTCGATTCGAGTCTACAAGTCTTCTTTATTTTGGAACCTTCTTTTTGAAATCTATACCAGTCTACCAGTCTTCACATTATCTCACTATCGCTTCATGTAGCTACGACGAAAGAGCTTGACTAAATTACGTTCATTGCATGATGTTTGGATCGTTGAACTTGGCGTGGCCATATTGGATATACTTGATATTTCTGTTCATTTCATGATACGTCACCACAAATGCTTTGGTAACTTTACAACAGCAGGCAGAACAACTTAGCAAGGCGAGGCAAACATCCTCAGAACCGTTTCGACTGATCACCCCTCCAAAACCCCATAAGCTCCCCAGTCTCCCTCACCCAATCCGAAGCATTATCAACCAAAGCCTTAGCCATCCCCTTATTCTTAGACCTCCCATCCGAGAACCCACGACTGTGACCCATGGCACTTGCGCTAGGCTGTTGCGCCGAGCCCGCACTCGCCATACTCGGCAAAACATTCTCACCAGCCGAAAGACTAACAAAAAGCGCAAACGGAACCAACCAGACGCAAAGTCCAAAATAACTCGCAACCTCCGCAAAAGATGGCATATCTTCGTAATTGACACTATACGGTTGGCGCCAATTGGAGTCCGCGGCGCGAGACGGCGACGGCGGTTTAGAGAAATGGCGGAACCATAGCCAGTGGTTTATTAGGACTAGGATGCAGGATAGGATGAAGAGGGGGTCGGATAGTTTCACGATTGGGAAGCGGCGGAGATTGCTGGCGTAGACTAGGTGGGAGGCTATTCCGAGGGCTGAGAGGAAGATGGGAAATCGGTCGATGAGGACTAGGAGGATTTGGATGCTGATTATGCCGTAGATTAGGCGGGTGAGAAGTTTTCGCGCGAGGACTGTGTGTTCTTCGACTAGCTCGGAGAGGTAGTAGAGGCCCGATGCTGGGTGTGGTGTTAGTTATGGTATCTATTTATTTGCGGCCCATACTTCGTATACTCGAGGCTGTCGGAGGAATGTGAACTGAACCGAGCTGAACTTACCGATGGCGAGGGTGAGGAAGGAAAATCCCACAATTACCCCGAGATACCCTACCAGTGGTAGAATCCACATGGCGAAGAAAAGTCGATTGGAACGGAGTGGTGTGAAGAAGATGAGAAATTGGGGGGTTGCAGATGAAGAGAGAAGGACACTTTATCGATAATGACGCTTTCGGCGGGAGTGACAATTTCTGCCTGAGGCCACCGCCAAATCCCCCCACTCTTTTCGATTCCGCAAAAAAAAGTCTCGGGAATTTCAAGATCTCCCCCCAATTTTCACATCTCAACCAAACAAACACAGAGATACAGCCCAAGATGTCGCGCCCCGAAGATATTCTGTAAGATCTACTCGCAACATTCCTTCTTATTATTTTCTCCCAAAAACCAGAGCTAACCAATCAATCCTCACCAGCCCGCCAGACCTCTTCTACAACGACAATGAATCCCGCAAATATACAACCTCCTCCCGAATCCGGAACATCCAAGCAGACATGACCTACCGAGCCCTCGAACTCCTTGACCTAAAAAGTCCCTCCTTAATTCTCGACGTAGGCTGCGGAAGCGGTCTATCCGGCGAAATCCTCTCGCAAGAAGAGCCGCAAAACGGCGGACCGCACACATGGGTCGGTATGGACGTTTCACCCTCTATGCTTGATGTAGCGCTACAGCGCGAAGTCGACGGCGATCTATTTCTCGCAGATATCGGTCAAGGAGTTCCCTTTCGACCTGGTTCATTCGATGCGGCGATCTCGATTTCTGCAATTCAGTGGCTTTGTAATGCCGAGACGAGCGATGTCAGTCCCGAAGGACGATTGAAGAGATTCTTTGAAGGTCTTTATGCCAGTCTTCGTCGTGGGGGGCGTGCTGTGTGCCAATTCTATCCCAAGAATGATATTCAGCGGGGTATGATTAGTGGTGCGGCGGTTAAGGCTGGGTTTGGAGCTGGTATGCTTGAAGATGATCCCGGGACTAAGAATGCTAAGCTTTACCTGGTTCTTACGGTTGGTGGTGGTGGTCTTAGTGGTGATATTACTGGGGTTGTTAATGGGATGGATGATGTCAATGTTTTGGATGCGAGGAGGAAGGCGGCTGAGGTTAATAATGCTCGTCAGCCGCGGAAGGGTGATCGGGCTTGGATTATGAAGAAGAAGGATCAGCAGGAGAAGAAGGGCAAGGTTGTTAAGCAGAATTCGAAGTATACGGGTCGGAAGAGACGGATTGTTTTTTGATTGCATCGAGTCGCAAACACAACCTTACGCCTGGGAATGCTTCAGGTCAAACTGTCATGCCCGATCACTTTCGATACCCCTTTCACCCTTTCACTACACACGATACCCCTTCTACAAAAATTCAAGTTCAAGATTGGGCCCGGTGGTGGCTCTGCTTGGAATCTACAATGTCATGCCAATGCCAATTAAAGCAATATATGATTTGATTCATGTGGACCTGCCCTTCCCGGGTAGCACACCTCAATTTACATTTACAAGATTACAAAGAGTTTTTCATGAATGCAAAAAAGTTGTCTATTGCTGTAAATTGCCAAGGGACATCGCGAGTCAAATAGAGAAAGAGGGAGATAATACATAATTGAGGATGGGATCACCCGCGGTCTACTCCGTTCAGCTCCTGCAGGATCAACGGCAGGGCGCGCGGAGATCAACCGGAGCAACACCCTCAGTCGTAGCGGTAGTGGGTAGGATTGTGGTGGTGGGAGGTGACGATGTCGAAATTTACAGAGAAGCCTCCATCTTGTCGAGGACAGCGCGGGTGAACTCGTGAGTGGTAGCCTGACCACCCATGTCGCGGGTACGTGTCTGTCTGTAGAAATTGTTAGAATTGATCCAGAAAAAGAAAGGAAAAAAAATCCTGCAATGCAGTGCAAAACTTACCCCTCTCCGATAACATCGTAGACCGCCTTGGAGATGCGGTTGGCGTGGTCATCCAGACCAAGGTGGCGGAGCAGCATGGATCCAGAGAGGATCATGGCACTGGGGTTAGCCTGATCCTTGCCCTTGATATCCAGACCGACGTGACGGCAGCCAGGCTCGAAGACAGCAACGTCACGGCCCATGTTGCAGCCGGGAACAACACCGGGACCACCGACAAGGGCGGCACCAACGTTGGACAGAATGCCACCGTAAAGGTTAGGCATGACCAGCACGTCGAATTGCTGGGGGCGGGAGACAGCCTGCATGGAGGCGTTGTCGACAATCATATCATTCACCTCCAGGGTGGGATAGTTCTCCGCGACCTTGTGGAAGGTGCTGCGGAAGAGACCGTCGGCCAGCTTCATGATGTTGGCCTTGTGAATGCAAGTGACCTTCTTGCGGTTGTTGGCGAGAGCGAAGCTGAAGGCGAACTTGGCAATGCGCTCGGACTTGGCGCGAGTGATGATCTTCAGGGACTCGACGACGCCCTGGACGGACTGGTGCTCCAGACCGGAGTACTCACCCTCAGTGTTCTCACGGATGATGCACATGTCGACATCCTTGTGGCGGGTGTTGTAGCCGGGAATGTTCTTGATCAGGGAGATCGAGGCGTAGATGTCGAGCTCCTGGCGGAGGGCGACGTTGAAAGACTGGTGGCCCGAGCGCTCGACGGGGGTGTGAAGGATACCCTTCAGACCGAGCTTGTTGCGCTTGAGGGAGGCCAGGGACTCCTTGAACAGCTCCTCGGAGTGCTTGTTGCCGGTGTCGACACCGGAGACATCGACCTGCTCCCACTCGATGGGGACGTTGTCGGCCTTGAAGATGGTCTTGACCGATTCGGCGACTTCGGCACCAATTCCGTCACCTGAAAAACAGCAAATATCAGCAACCGTCCACGCAGTTGTGCCCCGACAATGGCAATCATTGAACCGATGATTATTGAGTCGATTCAGAAGAAGGAGAAGGAGAGGCGTTGATCGAACATACCGGGAATGAGGGTCACGGTGTACTTGCCACCATACTTAGTGGGCTTGAAGATATCGGACTGGACGCTGGCGAAGGCTGGGTCGCAAAATATTAGCCACACAAAGAACGAATTCGAATTCAACACGCGAAAGTGTTTTCGGGTGTCAATGGCATGACATACATCTCGCAGGAATGGAGCGACCGGCGGTAGTGGCCACGGAGGCGCTGCGAAGCAGGGTCTGAAGAGGTCAGTTAGAATCGCGACGCGACAGGGGGGAGGAACGAAGCGGTCGCAGGGAGTGATGGAGGGATATTTCAACATACCCGGGCGGGCTGGGCCGTTCTGGAGAACATTTTCGAGTTCTTTGACAGTGGTCCGTAAGTCCTTGAAGTGGGTGGTTTGGAGGGGAGTTAGGCAGGGGAGGAGAAATGGGGCGGCAGGAAAAACCGGATAGAAAGGGCCCGGAGGGCTCGGCATCGCGCGACTCTGGTTAGCGCCGGCCCGATCTTATCTAACACTAGCAGCAGTATACTATACTCCTACGGAGTATAGTATGTATATTATACCAGTATGCTATATTATAGAGCATATTATACAGTATGTATACTTACAGAGTATAGTATAGAATATAAATTATAGCTGATACCGGGGACAACCAAGGTATACCCTATTGACCCCCATTCCTGGCAATCCCTGTCACTCTCCCCTTTCGGCCCGTCCTTATTGAGTGCCTCTTCCGGGCACCACCTGCACTTGCCTCCACAACACGTGCACTTACCCTCAAAGGGTTCCCTCCTCAATTAACTCCCCTCCAGGACTTTTGAAACGCCATGTCCAATGCCTTCACTGTCAACACCGTGTATTCACAATTATTTTCCAATCATAGATGATTTCTCAATACGCACACTGTTAGCCTGAGCCTGTCAGCCTGAGCCTATCAAAGCCAGCTCAGGCTAAACACTCTTTCACTACAACCCTAACCGCCAAATCTCAATTGCTGGATCATCATCCCAATTCAGTCCTCAATAGTTCCTTTGAACTATAGTTCATCATGAAGCCTAAAGCTTCGCTCTGCTATCCCTCGAGGACAATATAAATATCACCTGCCCTCCAGCTCATCTACTTCTCCTTCTTCATCGCATCCATCCACAGCAAAGATCATATCTTCGCCCGGCTTTCGATCTATCCATTCTTTCTCCTTCGACTTGTTCAATTCAATTCATTCCACCACCTCCATCTCAAGATGAAGTTCTACTCCGTTGCTCTCGCCATTATGGTCGCCTGTTCGACCCAAGCCGTCGCTGCCCGCGGTCTTCAGAAGTGGTGCGGTCACCCCGGTCAGGGCTGCTACATGATGAAGCGCACCGCCGATGTTACTGGCGACGTTAAGCGTTCCGCCGATGCCCTTGCCGAAGCTATGGCTGAGGCTCACCCCGCTGCTCTTCAGAAGTGGTGTGGTCACCCCGGTCAGGGCTGCTATAAGGTTAAGCGTGCTGCTCTCGCTGTTGATGAGGTCAAGCGCTCTGCTGAGGCTCTTGCCGATGCTATGGCTGATCTTGATGATGAGGAGTAGATGGTGTGTCCCCTTTTCATTCAATTGAAATTGACTTGACTCCAATCTAACTTTGCCTTTTGCAGTCAATCCATTCCCAAGTTTCCGCCGGTGCTGGCGATGTCATTCAGTCGGTGATAGTTGGGACTTTTCCATTTCCACCGCCCATGCTTCGATACGCGACTTCACTCGGAGGAACTTGAAGAGAGGTTAGGCGAATACGTGATCTAGCCATGGCGCACGCTCATTTATCTTTTCTCTTGGCTGTGGCAGCCACTATTCTTCTGTTTCATTCTGTCTCTGCCCATGTGTGCAGTGCATTTGTTATGATTTTGACTTTATGTCAATCTACGTATCTATGAAAATTTACAAAATTCATGATCCATGGCTGGTCAATTTGATACAATTTCTTCTCAGTAAAAGTAAATTAGTCTACCAGTAATACTACTACAGTCGGATGCGAAAACAGCTTCCGCCCTGTTTATTGCTTTTGTTTTCCCAGACCCCACTGCCAGGACACTAGCTCGAAAATTTATTCAAGAGGCCCAATAAAAGTCATACATAAGAAAGGTTCTATGGGTACAGTACGTAGCTGAGCATGTATTTCTGCAAGCTGCTGTCTCCGAGGCCCTTATGCTCATTGATGAGAGCTCAGTGTTCACCTCATCAGACATTCTTTCCAATGTTCTTGCTCTGTTCCTCCAGAATCGCATCATAATTATCAACATCTTCGTCGGTGATGATGATGAAGTTCGATCCTTTTTCTTTCCCATTGTCAAAATATCCAATATGCCACTTGCTCCGCAAATCTTTAAACTTCTTGTTCCATTCATCTGCTTTCACTTCGTCATAGAACGTAAACGCCTCTGTGAACATATAGTTTGTATCGGTGTACACGTGGTACGCCTCCATAAATGCAGGGTCCTAAATAGTGAAGTCATGAATTATGTATACCAAATTATCAGGAGTCCTATCTTGATACTTACGTTCACTGGAATCCAGTCATCAAAAGTGTCATTTGTCATCCCGTATTCTTTCGCTTCATCATATCTTTTTTTCGCTGCTTGTTTAGCAACGAGAGCTCGTTCTGCAGCGTTATGAAAATTCTTCTTGTAATTCTTGACACGAGCTTCGTCAGCCATGGCGGGAAATGTCGATTGATGATTGAAAGAAGGATATGGTATGGTATGAATTGAGATCTTTAGGGGTTGAAGTAGAATTTCTGGTGAAGGATGGAGGGGCCGCTTTTATAGTTTTAAGTTTTATCTATTTACCTATGACGTTGGTATAGTTGAGCTGTCTCAAGAGGTGGGCCTTGTGCTGTGTTGTTCAGCTCCTTTGCATAGCTAGCCGAGCACATTTTGTGGCTGGCTGAACGTAGCACATCACCTCCAAATTGAGCGGTAGTGTGCTCGATCTCGGGATTGCGGGGTACTCACTGCCCAGGTGCAAGATTAAACAATACCTTCTCACACGTAGAGAACTCATATGCGAATAAGCCACCCCACCGAAGATACCCCGGCCTCGCCATCTTATGGATGCCGCCAACATGCAAAATTTGATTGGCCATTTTCAGCAGATTATTGACAAAACACACTAAAAGAACGCCTATTTTGATGGGGCAAATATGTCAAAGTTAAACAATACATACTTATAGAGGTGCATGTGGATGACGTTACTGAGCGAACCGAGCCATTACGGCTTCAATGTGATTAATACTTACTTACCTGTGAGCAAAATAAAAACTCACCAGTATAAATTAAGCTAGAAACTTTTCCAAGTTACGCGTCAAGATAAAACTATACCTGGTGAAGAGAGTTCGAGTTGCAAATCTTAACTTGAAAATTGTAGGGCAGAGCGGCAGCCGAGTACCGCAAGTGGGATATCAAGAGCCGGGGTAGCTGAAATAGTTACCAATGCGTTATTCACTTACTCGTAATAATGAATGATTTAACCAGACGGATAAGGTGTGGCTCAGAGCTGATCAGCTGAAAAGAACGAACCACTGGTGGGGTGGTCACGTCACTGGTGTACAAGTGGGGGAGCTGAAAACAACACACCTTTCTTTCTTCAGCGTATATGTATAATGACTTTACGTAGGTGCTCATTATTTTCCTCCTTTTTTCTTCTAATCCTTTCTCTTCTCTCGAAGAATCATCTTATGAAGTACTACACATACGAATTACATCAGTAATCAAAATTAACACCACAATGCCTGTGAGTATAACCCAATGCCAAAGAAACTATTGTTATGGATATCTCAACTAACTATTAAATTAGGACTATTTTTCCATCATCCACTTCATTGGCCTTACCCATATTCTACGGCGTTATACTGACTGTCTTCCTCTACTCTAGGCTGTCCACATCCACACCAAGGGGCCTCCTTCCCTCGCCAAAGCTGGAGACAAGTGAGCCTTCTACAAATACCAGATACTAGTAGTCAACTTGTCTAATGAGCTTCTTCGATAGAGAGGGTCCTGTTATCAAAGCCATCACTGAAGCACTGACCAAGCTTGGTGCTGAATTGAAAAGCGCTGAACAGCAGGAAACTGACAATCCCTTGTCTCCCGTTTATCATTTGATGTAAGTTGAATTGCAGTTGTTGATTATTTATAAGTAATATAAGGGCCTTGGTTAAATACAACACTCTTGCACAGTGTGGAAACGTCTGGAGTTGATCAAAGAGACTTTCAGAAAGCAATCCAGCGCGCCTGGCCCCTCGGGCAGACTTATGGGAATGATCCCATCCCCCAGGTTGAGAGTATTTATATCAATCTCCTTGACTAAGAGTCAATGGTATGAATACACGAGAGCAGCTTCTCTTATTCTATTGATATAGTTGATTCGGGTTCTTTCGATGTAGCATCCTGCAGTTCCAATAACATGGGTTAGGATCTATAGTCTGAGCTACCGAGACAACACCAAGCAAGCTATTCTCTGAGTGACTAAGCGTTCATGACCCATGGCTGGCCAACTTGATACAATTTCTCTTTCAGTAATCAAAATTAGTCTACCTCTTGTACTTTGACTATATGATCGAGTAAACAAACTGTAAGTGAAGTCGTCAAGAACAAACCCTCCTCCCGGTCACGACCAGATCAGTGGAAACACCGTTGTGGTTGCCATGTCGAGTTCGAGTTCGAGTAATGCCGACTCCTCTCTTCATACAACCCATACTGCGACTCCATGGAACTAGTCCGCGGCATCTCCCACCACTCCTGCGCCCCTCTGTATACCGGATCTGTAGACGAGTCGTAGGGCTTTCCGGTCGATGGCTCCACGGCGGGGGTAGGATTAGTATCCTGCACTTCCACTGCTTCCACTCCATAACCAGAAGTCATGTAGGGCTCTGCATGTTCGCCATGATACTCCACAAACTCCGCCATCGAGTCGTCGTTCATCTCAAGATCCAGCGATGGAGAAGATTGCGGCGTGCTATAGAACTGCCAAGTCTGTATCAGCCGCTTTTGCTGCGCAGGATCCGCATTCTTGAATAGTTCGAGCTGGCCCATGGAAAAGGCAGCGGGGTCTAATCCATGATGACGGAGAACGGCATGGATATCCTGCATCAGCAGCGCCATTGAATCTGCTTGGCTGTTTGCTTGCGTGTTCGAGGTAGTGGGTGCCGACGAAGCTACGTGCGCTGAATGGTTGTAGTGCTGAGTGATGCTATAGGAGAGGTTCGGTTGGGATATCGGTTGGGGGGCTACCGGGATAGCTTCGTAGTTATCGTTACGGGGAGGGGTTGGAGTAGGTGCCATCGTCATGGACATCTGGCGGTCAAACAGCATTGCCAACTCATCTTGGATCTTGCTGCTGCTTTCCGATGCCGACATTCCGCACTAAAACAAAGATGGTCCTTGTCAGGCGTTGTGTCCCATGGTCACAGGGGTAGAGTCAGAGTAAGTCAGGAGACTACCTGGGTACAATGAGGATTCTCGATAAAAGCAGCCAAAGACTGAGAGATATCCGAGATATGGCCGCAAGAGGGACACTGGTGTAAAATCGAAGAAGACATGGCGGTCAAATTTGTGTCTTTGCAAAAGAAAAAAAAAAGAAAAAAGAATACACGATCGAAGGTAAAAGGGGATAGGGTATCGTAGATGAGAATAGATAGATATAAACAGTACAGAATACCAGGAAACACAGTCCTGCTGTGAATAGGTGCAAGAACCTGAATGTGTACTTTGACCGGGGGAGAGAGATGTGTGCAAGAGAAAACAAGAAAGAGTATTTATAAAATCTAAACTCCCCCCTCCATTGC
>JAVMSB010000481.1:0-14427 GCA_031761475.1 Penicillium pancosmium | reverse complement strand
GTGGTGGTGGTGGTGGTGGTGCGGGATTCGGAAGTGAGTGGGCTGATTTTACGGCTGAGAATAAACGTGGGAGGGAGGTTGATCCTGAGGATCCGTTTGATTTTATTCGGAGGAATCCGTTAAGACATTTTAATGCGAGGGCTCATTATCGGACGCAGAGGGCGGAGGATATGAGAAGGGGTGAGAGGAGGAGGAGTGAGGTTTATCATACTATTATTAAAGAGCGGGAGGAGGCTGCTGCTGGTACTGCTGGGTCTGGGACTGCGCCGGCCAGTGGACCTGGACCCGGGTATGGGCTTGATATTGCTAGTTTGATTGGGTTTACGGGAATTGTCTTTGGCGTCATCTGTTTGACGGAGTATGTTCGGGGTGGTTCCGCCGGTGGGGGACCGAGGAAGGATTCCGATTCGAAGGAGTGAGTGTTGTACAGTGTGGAGCTATAAAGCTTTGTGAACTTTGTGTGTTGCTCTGAAGATGATATCCATGGATGGTCTGAGGTCGGGAACCTCAGACAGGATGAGATCAGCTTGTACATAATTCTATGTTCCCTATCAGTGGGTGAACAATCCAACGCTTACCATATTCTGCTTCGGTATGATAGGAAGAGCCGACATCGAAGGATCAAAAAGCAATGTCGCGTTGTGTGACACAAGAACAGACATCAGGGTGCCATTTATTCGACAGCTACACATTTGAGCTGTGATCCATGAATGCATATCTACTACTACAACAATTACGTCCACATGGGAAGATTCCACCAGACAAAGGAAATTTAGATTTGATATACAAAGTGTTATCGAGTCAAGACTACCATACACTCAAGGTTATCTGCGAAAGTCCATAAACCTCCGTTCACCTCTTACCAGTCCAATGAGATCGGGAATCGATTGAACGAAGAATTAGATATTACCCGGGAAGCGATTGCTCTCTAGGCTGGATACCATGATGATCATGGAAGACATTTAAGCCTCGAAGGTGAAGCTGGCGCCAACCTTGTGGGCAGCCTGGTTCAGGTTCTGGGTATCGAAAGAGGCACCGAGGCCGAGGGTCACACCGGGGCGGAGCAGGACGTTGTAGGCGAGAGCGGCAACACCACGGTCGTTGATCTTGGCCTGTACAGCGGGAAGGATTGTCAGTGTTTGGGTTTCAGGGAAATGATAAAAAGGGTAGTAGTAAGTGACGCACCTTGGCGAAGGAAGAGGGGTCCAGGCGGTACTTGCTGGCGACCTCGAGGCCGACGGCGTTGCCGGAGTTGGAGTCCCAAGAGGCCTTGGCGCCGGCCTCGACCTGAGCGTTGACACGGTGGTAGTAGGAGGCGGAGAAGAGGGACAGGTTGTTGCTGGCGGTGATGGCAGCGGAGTACTGGGGAACGCTGTAGCCGACGGCAGCGGAGTACTTGGTGATGGCGGCCTTGTTGACGTCGTAGCCACCCTCAGCACCGACGAGGAAGCCCTCGTGGCCGAGAACAGCGTCGAGGTTGGCGGTGGGGCCGTTCAGCAGGTCGAAGAAAGCACGGGCGTGCAGGTTGGGCTGCTTGAAGTACAGGTTGAGCTTAGCACCCTTGGACTGCTTAGCGGGCTGGTACTGGGTCAGGATCTCAGCCTTGAGGCCCTTGGCGATGTTGTTGTCGAGCTCAAGCTTGGTGTCGAGAGCGTTGGCGGTGGTCCAAGCCTGGGTCAGAGTGAGGCCTGGGCGAGGGCGATACATTAGCTTGATTGTGTGCGTGGCGGAATTCGAAAAAACAAAGAAGTTCACCTGGCGCGACACGAGTGAACCGCATAAGAAGGTGAATCTCATGGGCCGAAGCTCGCGCGCGCTAGGATCGGGTGGTCTGCTGCGGGAGGGTCCCTTACCAGTGGGAGCATCGACGTACTTGGCCTCGAGCTATATGGGGGACATTGGATTAGCCAACTGTTTCCGATGCGAAACCAAGGGTGGGGCTGTAGTGGGAACAGCAGAAGAGAAGAGAAGAGAGAAACTCACCTGGCCGGCAATGGAGCCCTCGTGGGCGGACTTGCCCTTGACGGTGAAGGTGACACCGTTGGGGGCCTTGGACTTGACCTCGAGGTTGGCTAGAGCTGGTTAGTCGAATGGGTTCGTCATCGGCGGTGTTATGACGGCGGGGACAAACCGGGGCTGGCGTGGTAGAAGTCCTTGTTAAGGAGCTATCCGGAGAGGGAAATTAGCTGGGGGATTCCGGAGAAGCATGGAGGATTGGGGGAGTATAAATTAGATGACATACATCGTTGGCCGCCTTGGCGATATCGGAGAAAGCAGCAGGAGCAGACATTGTGAATTGAGATGATGGGGATAGGGTCTCGAAAGGTGTGAAAGAAGGAGGAAAGCGATGGGGGAGAGAAGAGAGAGAAAGATCGACTTGGTTGGGCCGGGCAGGCAGGGGGGGGCACTCGGGTGGACTCCAACCACGGGACGCTCGTCGGCAGTTGATTGGCTGCTGCCACTCCCGAGTTAGCCCGGGTTAGGTAAGCATCTTTTCCCCGGTAAACAGCAGCAGCATTCAATAGTGTGAGACTAGTATACTATACGTATACTATATTGACTTGAACTATACTCCGTACCCTATTGGCTATATTTATGCTCAGATCAACCTTAAATTTGGTTAGAATTTATTATTTGAATTGGAAATCCGTTCATTATATCAACCCCATTGAAATGATTCTGTTGCTCAAGCTACATTCGTCTGAACCGGAAAGCCTTAGGGATACTGTCTGTCATAAATGAGATGCACACAACAACAATGGCGATGGGTAGTGAAGTAGCCCAATAGATCCAAAATCGATCACTACCCGGGCCATACTGTTCCGCCATGCTGAAAATTCCAGTGACATAGGATAGAGGAATGAACACCAGAGCGATGAAGCTTAACCGCTTGACGTCTTCCGCCTGGGAGATCGATTTACGCGAGTCGATCAGTTGCACCAGTGAAGTGTTCATGGGGTTCAAGGTCTCGAGTGAGCGTGCATGCTGGTTGATTTGCTCCTCCAGGTGTTGGAAATCTAGGACGAGCTGATGCCAAATAGACTTCGGGCTCATCTCTCCCCAGTATTCCACAAAATATCTCATCATTCGTAATTTGTGCAAGCTCTGTTGACTCCGGCGCCGCCATCGGTGAAGCTCGGGAATATCGGCGTGTTCAAAATGGTCTCCTCTTGACTGGGCCGTTTGGAATGAGTATTCGTAGAACTTGACGTATCTCCCCATTAGCCAGCTATACAGCATCCACTCCGCCACGACAAGCTTGAATGGATAATAGATCAGGGATAGAATGCAAGGATCCTCTGTCTTCCAGTTCGGAGGTGTTTCTTGGAAAAGTCCAATCAATTGTTCTCGTAAATTCGAACATCTCGAATCTGAATCTGCACTCCCACAAGCTGGGAATTGAGAATAAGTAGGCAATTCGCGAAAATCTTCAATGTTGATTCGTCTTGGAACTTGAAGGATTCTAATTCCAATGTCTTCGAACTGCGTGTTACTGCCCGTTCTGCCAGTGCCAGCGGTGATATCGGCCGTTGAGGGATCCACAAGTATTAAGCCTATCGCAATCATTAGTAGTGGTCTCGCATATCAAGAACGTCAGTGAAAGCTTCACATATCCAACTCCCATTCGAGAAATTTTTCTTTAGCACAGAACAGCAGTTGCGAGCAAGACCTATTGCTCTTCCAGAGATTGCTGGTAGACGTCGAACTATCCTGGGTATATTTGCTGCGAGTGCGAGTTTGTACGGCATATTGCCTATGGTGGATTCGTCGCCCAAGTCAAGTACGTTGTGGTAGTGGATGTTAAAATACTCCTGCGAAGCGATTCGGGAGGGCGGCAGAGCCATCAATGGCGGAGGCATTCCATCTTCAACAGCATTATACGAGGACCCAACATGGCCGCAAAAGAAAAAAGGATCTATATCCCAGGCCGATCCGAATGTTTCCACGTCGATGGGTTGTATGTTCTCAACAACAGCCACAACTCCCTTGGTGAGACCAAGGTTAACTTTTGAGACGAGTTCCGAGCACCCAGTCTCCTGAGGCTTCGTATCGACTCCCTGTCCGATCTCGATATAACTGGCAGAGCTACGGTAGGTAGTCAGATGTTGGCGATCGAGAAATCCTGACAGGGTCGCCAAGCTTGGATTTCGAGCGGTCATGTGGGCCACATAGCGTCTATATGAGGCTGACATCTTTTGGCTAGAAGGAATCGTGGGTTCATAAGTCGAGTCTCCATGGGTACGGAGTCCATCAAGAACTGACACCTCACATTCCACCATACCGGCTTCGAGATCCTTCATTTGCTAACCTGAACCGCCAGGAGAAAGGTGGAAAGCCAGTTGCGTCATACCAGAGCTCTTATAGCCTCATCGCGTCAATTTTCGGGGCTCTGAATGCATTAGATCTTGGCTCGCTAAATTGGGCAGCGACAACTCTTTTTGTGGCTATGGCTGTGGCGGAGTTGATAGCTTACATGCGGATTGTGGCTGCCTACTCCGTCCTTGCGCCCCGTCGTCGTCGTATTCGTAAGAATCTTCACAGCTGTACTATCGAGTATTTGAGCAGTACTCTAGAGTCATTTCAGAGCCAAATAATATGCAGTGCAATACTTCGAGGTACCTGGAAGGACCTTCAAAGTTACCTGATGGGTAGTATACTCTACACTGTAAGCGAGAATGTTCCTATCGAGCATAACCCGGGCGAAATTATCGCTTGACCCCTAAGGCCAAAGACCTATTAATCCCACCTGTCTACCTTTCCGGCTGAGTAGTCGCCAATTTTCTTAGGGTTGGATACAAAACTAGTTGTACCACCCATTTTTCATACGACAACCAATCATTTAAAACTGTTCCACATCTATCATGGAGTCCCCTTCCGTTCTAGAGCGGGCCGAGGCGCGAGAGTTCCAGCAGTTGGAGGGCCCCGATCAGGATATTGAGGAGAAGTTAAGTAATATGTACAATGCGTTCCAGTCAAAGGTGGACACGATGCTACGATACACCAACGAAGTTCTACAAATTTGTTCCGCCTCCCTCGCTGCATCCAACGTCCGCCACATACCCATTACGAAGCGTATTAAGTCATGGGATTCGGCAAAGGGCAGTATTCGCCGGCAACACCATGAACATGTCCTCCAACGTCGGCTGCGCCGTGCGGTCGAGGCACGGGGTAGACAGTGGGAAGACTACTGTCATGAAATGGGGTTAGATGCACGTGGAACAGAAACAGGAGCATTTCAGACTCCGGCAGAAATGTTTGCGTCACTACAAGACTTTGGCGGGATGCGAATTTCACTCTATTTCCCCGGGGATGTAGAGCGAGTCGCGAGCATCCTGCAGGATCATCTCCAAGTCATCAAAGTCACAAACAAGCGCCAAGGCTCCGGTGGTAGAGCACGGAGGATGCAAGAGCTTATTGACTACCTCCAAACTCCAAAGTTCGACAAAGAGAAGATCAAGCATCCTACTACCGTCACGCATTCGGAGCAGGATGTATTTTCTAGGACCTTCTCGGGCTACAAAGCGACTCACTTCGTTGTAAAATTACGCGATGAGGATATACCGGACGACCGAAGAGATGCCTGGAAAGATGTTGTTGTTGAGATTCAGGTGGGAACACTTGTGATGCACGTATGGTCGGAGATCGAACACGACATGATCTACAAGCCACTCGACTCACAGGGGGAGGGAATATCAAATGATGAGGAACGACTTTTGGACCTGATAAACGGTATTGTCCTGACAGGCGAGGCCGCGCTGCAGCAACTGGAGGCAAGCACAGCAAAGCGGCTAGATCGACGCGTGTCGAACAAAGATGCCATGGCGAGCAGCTACTTCGAGCTTGCCACCTGGATAGAGAAAGACTGTGAGGGACTCGGAATACCACTACCCGCTGGCGAGTGGTGCTTATTAGACCGACTCTATGCCATCTTGAAGGCCATGGATAACCACAAACATTCTGAGGTTACAATCCTCCTTAAGGCCGTCGCAACTAAAGGCAGCTCAAATCGCCAGACTCTACCAATGGCCATGCTTGGTGCTCTATGCCGACAGTCTCGGTTTTCCGATATCGAATGGCCAACATTTAGTGGCTTCACCGTGGTGGCATTAGCCCAGAATGCCAGGCTCTGGGCGATACGCCTTGTGCACACCCTCAACTTAGCCATATATCTCGGGGTGGGCGAAGCATTTGCCACCATGTATTCTCAACACCCGCGGCCTTCACTCGTGTCTTTTCTTAATATTTTACATCCGGATTGCCCACGATACTCAACTGCTGAAAGTGCTGAAGTCATAGCTGAGTTTTGTCGTGCCATGATTGATCTCGCTTCTCGCCCCAATCCTGCCTTTAGCAGAATGATGGATGCAATGGATGTGGCCAGAAGGCTACCCAGAACAAACACAGTGGTTAGCATAGCTGGATCCACAACTTCCCATCGGCTTTTCGTTCCTGATATGATCTGCCGGATACTCCCAATCAGCCCCAAAAATTCCCTTGAGGAAAGGGAATTGTACCGCATTCTTGACTTTATGGATTTCTATGTGTCCCGCGACAGTGACAAGATTGATAATCATATCGATACTTGGGACCGTCTTATGGGGCATTCCACAAATAACCGGTACAATTCCCCGAGAGACCAACGATATTTTGTGCCCCGGTCCTCGTCTCATGATAAGGAGACAGGTCTTTGGCAGCGAATGGATCGTCCCGTTCAATTAGAGATAGTACAGTTGGATATCGATGACATGAATCAGGCAAACAAGGAAGTACGCCGAGGCGACTTTGATAACATGACCGATGTCTTGGATGGAGTTCTAGAGCTTGCATACTGTCTATTTCCTGAAGATCAACATACGGGGGTGGGCAAAGCTTGGAATATGGCTAAAGCGCTGCGGCCATGGAACAACCCGGTTCATGGCCACTCTGGTCTTCCTGACTTATGGAAACCACCTTTGAATCCAGGCTCGCTGCCCGCGTTTCCTTCAGGTGGATACAGGGCTATCCCCTCAGCGTCCTCTGTCCTTCCTTCAGGACCCATACCGGACGCGTGGAATTCGGCGCCGATGTATCTTTCAGATTTCCAGCCCGCGTTGGCTCCTGAACCCATATTCCAGCCCGCGTTGCCTCCCGATCCCGTATTTCCTCCTGACATCGTGTTTCCTCCAGAACTTGACCTCATTTTCCCTCCTGAGAGTTGGATAATTCCAACAGACTCCGCATTTACTTCAGATCCCGGGCCCACTTTTGATCCGTTGTATTGGTTACCTGATGCACCTGTTTCATTGCAATCTGCCCCGGATATTAGTCATGCTGATATATTCAGCTCTACGAAATCAGCCCCAAGTATTCAAACATACTACCCAAAACCGGAAGGGTCGGTGGTTGAAGCTAAGAGGAGGAAGGTTACTCGTGGCACGAGGCCGAGCGCATCTGCAAGAAGCCACCGTCCAGACCAGACTCGGAGTTGAGAGCTTTACTCTTTATCCTGACGACCGTTATATTTATCTCTTTCAATTAGACAACCTTTAGAGAATTGAAAACGCGCCAGTTCCGAGTCCCTAGCGTCTACCCAGACCACAGATACCACTCTATGGCTGTATATCGCAGCCTCCACCAGCTTCGCAGCAGCATATTTGCCTGATCTGCTA
The DNA here is from genome assembly GCA_031761475.1 of Penicillium pancosmium. Classification (NCBI taxonomy): domain Eukaryota; kingdom Fungi; phylum Ascomycota; class Eurotiomycetes; order Eurotiales; family Aspergillaceae; genus Penicillium; species Penicillium pancosmium. Next base: position 6,778 of record JAVMSB010000481.1, on the reverse strand, counting down.
GTAATAGTAAGCCATGCAAACTTCAAGTTGGAGCTTCTGAGTCGAATCGTAACTCGTTTCGACGGTTGTTATTACAGCCCTCCAGGGCTACGAGGAGTTCTTCAAAAGAACCTGAACTTGAATAGGTTGGATGGTTCGGAACAGAATTGAACTTGAAGGGCCTTGCCCTACTGTGTCGTCTACCTTGGAAGAAAACTTGGAAAGGGGGTATATATATACACCTCGATTCTATCTAGAACTAATCTAAGGAAAAAAAAGCGATTTTGTATCAAAAACAGACAATTTTTACTCGGCGCTATCGTACTTGGCGTTGTGGGTGGAAATGGCACTAGAAGTAGCAAGTTAGTTTCACTGGAAATCAAAATTTCAAGAAGTAAGAAAGGGCAAAATAGGTTTACTCACCGGCCACTGGGATCAGTCTGCTTAGACCAGGTAGGGGTCCAGCGCTCAACGGTGCCAGCACAGTAGGGGGGGAAGTGCTCGTCAAACATCGTGCGGTACCAGTAAGCCTCCTTAGTATCGGGAATATCAGAGCCCCACTCAGGCTTAGGGTTCTTCATCATCTCATCAGTGACGTGGGCCTCGGCGGCGTCCTTGAGACCGTCGATCCAGCTGTAGCCGACACCGTCGGAGAACTGCTCCTTCTGGCGGTAGAGGATCTTCTCGGGCAGGTAGGGCTCAACATCGGGCTCGTCGGTGGTATCAAAGGCGCGGCGGATGATATACTTCTCAATGCGCTCCTTGGTGATCATCTTCTCGGCGGGGTCGACGCCCATGGCCGTCTCGAGGAACTCCTTGTCCAGGAAGGGGACACGAGCCTCCAGACCCCAGGCGGAGGTGGACTTGTTGGCGCGCAGGCAGTCGGCCAAGTGGAGGTTCTTCACGCGGCGGACGGTCTCCTTGTGGAACTCGTCGCGGTTGGGCGCGGCGTGGAAGTACAGGTATCCGCCGAAGATCTCGTCGCTACCCTCGCCGGAGAGAACCATCTTGACACCCATGGCCTTGATCTTACGGCTGAGCAGGTACATAGGGGTCGAGGCGCGGATGGTGGTCACGTCGTAGGTCTCCAGGTGGTAGATCACGTCGGAGAGGGCGTTCAGGCCATCCTCGACGGTGAAGGTGAAGGCGTGGTGCTTGGTGCCCAGGAACTTGGCCACATCCATAGCGGCGGCGGTGTCGGGGGCTCCGGGCAGACCGATGGAGAAGGAGTGCAATTGCTGGAATGTGGTGACGGTGGAAAGCTCGTTCTCGTCGTCGATACCGACAAGCTCGGCGGCGGCGGCGAGCTCGGCCTTGGTGGCCTTGCGGGAGGCCTCCTGCATGCGGAGAGTCTCACGCTGGGCAATGGAGGCGACCAGACTGGAGTCCAGACCACCGGACAGCAGGACACCGTAGGGAACCTCGGCCATCAGACGCTTGCGAACGGCCTTCTCCAGGCTGTGACGGAGCACCTTGTAGTCGACGGGGGTGGTGGGGACGTTGGTGGGATCCCACCACTTAGGCTCGAAGTAGCGAGTCAATTTGTCGGTCTTGGAGTCGTAGACATGGCCGGGAGGGAAGGCAATGATGTCGTCGCAGACCGGGTGCAGGGACTTGAGCTCGGAAGCGAAGTAGACGGCGCCGGGGGTGGTGGAGGAGCGGCCGAGGTAGAAGCTGGTGATACCAATGGGGTCACGGGCAGCAACAACACGGTCCTGCTTCTTGTCCCAGAGGACCCAGGAGAACATGCCATCGAGGTGCTTGGGGGCATCAATGCCGTACTCCATATACTGGTGGGGGAGAAGTGTGAGCCAAACCAATTTTTGAAATGATGCATAACGTCGAACCGGATCCATTGAGACATACCAGAGGAATGACAACCTCACAATCGGAGTGAGTCTTGAAGTTATACTTGGTCTTCAGGTTTTTCCGCAGGATACGGTGGTTGTAGATCTCGCCGTTAACGGCGAGAGCGAGGGAGGAGTCATCGTTGACAAGGGGCTGGGCACCGGAGTCTAGGGGAGAGAAAATCAGCAAGAAAGTTCGAAGGAGTAGAAAGAGAGCTCTTCAATGATTCTACTCACCAACACCGACGATAGACAGACGCTCGTGGGTCAGAACTGCAAATGAAGGTTAGCCCAAAATGTACCCCACGGCGATCGCCGATCTTGTTCAACTCACTTGTGTTATCGCCAATGAAGCTACCGCCTGTTAGAGAAGACAATTGTTAATCTCTTGTTCCTTCCTTGGCCTCCAATGGGAGGTCTATCGCATTGCGATTCCAGTTATAACTTGTGACTCACTCCAATCGGGACCACGGTGGCGCACGCTGTGAATCGAGTGGTAGGTTAGCAAGGAGGGCTCAATTGGTGATACCAATGAGAGTTCGAAGGGAGGTACTCACGCCTTGGCCATGCGCAAAGCCGTGGGCTTAAATTTTTGCACATCGGGGTGACTGTCATGGAGTTAGTGGGATCCCACATTTCGTGCGCGTAGTGGGGGACCGGGGAAAAGGACCACCGCACCGCGGGGGTGGATTGAATGGATTGGATGGATTGAGAAATGGGACATTGGAGGGAGGTGAAATGGAGGGTGTTAAAGGGGAACATACTGGTGACAGGCGAAGATTCCACACATATTGAGCGATTGACGAAACAATAAGAGATGAGTGAAAAGAAAGAATGTGAAGCCAAGGTTTTTTGGTGTTCCTCGGCGGGGGGCGATGTCGGCAGTCTTTGAGTCACCGATAAGATAAGGGGATCCCCCATTGGTTACTCTACGTCTAGGGTAAGGTAGTACTGAGTATTACTAGAATACTATTACTAGAATAATAGTGTAGTACTATTTAGCACTATTTAGTACTGTTTAGTACTATAGTAGTGTGTGTAGTGTGTAGTTCCATTGCGCCCGCTTGTTCAGTGCTAAGAGAGATGCTAGAATTCATGCAGTGACCCCGGGGCCAACCCCCCCCCCAATCCCAATCCAATCCCGGAATAAGAAATACCCAACTCGGAACCCAGTCACCTACATGGGCGGGTTCTCACGGACAACCTGGCGCACCTTGCGCTCATAACCCGGACGGTCCTTCTTGAACATGTTGTATGCTTCGGCCTGCGCGGGGGATTCGGGGTTGGGATCATTGAGAAGATCCTGAATGCCGAGGAGGATCTGCTTAATCGTAATGGCAGGTCGCCAGGCCTCTTCCTCGTTGAGAATGGACAGGCAGACGGTACCGGATGGGTAGACATTCGGGTGGAACAGTGGAGGAGTAAATTTGCCTGCGACAAGACAAGGAAAGGTCAGCACCCATACATAAATCCAATCAAGATATCCCTCCGCGGTTAGGGTCAACTGCTCTAGTCCCTGCGCAATCGCAGATCGACAACTCGTCGCGCTGAAGAGCCCAGATCTCAATACGTACATTTTGGTGGCTTGGTAGGGTATTCTGGAAGGAAGCGCGAAGATCGCCTGCGTCAGTATGTCGGATCGTCGCGAGGAATGCGATGCGATGCGCGGATGCGCGGTGAAACTCACCGTCCGGGAAGATGACATCCAGCTTGAACACGCCTCCATCCCACAGGGTATCCTTTTTTCCAGGGACGGCGCATGACCAGAGCTTGAGATCCAGTGTGCCTTGCTCAGTGCGCTTGGGCTTGGCTACAAAGCCGAAGGGGTGGTCGCGACGCCACTGCTTGCTGTATGAACCGGTCTATCAGCCTCTGTCTCCGTATTCGTCTCCACATCCGACTGGGTAGCTCCATTGGCATTGCGCTGGCTCTGGGTTGATCACTTACCGCTCCTCTTGGAGGCGATTCAGGCAAAGAGACATCTTGAGTGGTTGGGTGGGTCGAAAACGGGAAAAGACTGGTGCTTCACCAGAGTGAAAGCAATGAAGCTGAAAGGTCGCCGGAGGTCGGGACGATGAGTAATTTCAGACGTGGAGTAATAAGTTCGAGAGAGAGGGAGGTAGGGGGGAGGTGAGTGAGGTGAAGTGAAGTTCCAAACGCACTTCTGCGTCTTTCATGGCAACACGCCGGGCCCCGCGGCTTAGTAAGCGGTAACTATGAGGCTGATGGGAACATCCAGAGAAATGAAAAAAAGACATATGAATATTTGTGTGATACTGTATATAGATCAAATTACTCAGTTTTTCTACTGGTAGATTCCACTCATCAATTTGAACCATACAAGGATCCCCCGTAGGGCTGGCTCCATCATCCCGGCTCTCGACCCAAGCTGATCCTTGTAAATCTTATAATAGCCGATTGTCAAGGACAATGTCGAGTGACCTTTCTCAAAGAATATTTCAAAACAGACCATTTAAATAAAGAAAGGTGTCCAGTTATTTACCCTAGTAATTCAATCAAAGACGGGCCTTCAACGCACCTTTGAAGATACAAGTAGCCTGCCGTGCCCTAGGCTAGAGCGCAAGTTCAAGTTCCTCCAAAATACAATCAGCCTTAGAACGTCTTTGTCAAGCCTTAATTGCAGGGGATGCACCTGGGCACAACTTGAAGCTTACCTTCCTGGCAGGTGCCGGAGCTCTGGTGGGCAAACCTAGCCCCGGGCTTCTTGGTATTCGAATGCTCTCCTCCGGTCGAAGACTCAGAGCTTTCCTTGCCAGTAATAACCCTCAACTCATCAACGGGAACTGTTGGAGCCCCTGAGCACTCTCAAGCTTCTGTCGTTACCTAACTTTCTCCAGAATACGCACTAACGATCTCGAAATGTGCAAAAACATCTACTGGCTATGCATCCTCTGCAATACAGCAATTCGGAACTCCACCATCCCAGACCTTTGCCATTACGCCAGGGTAAGCGGCTTCGAATGTCTTCCACACGAGCAAGAGCAGTGGCCGATCCCATTATATTCGACATGTCTTATCTGCAAAGAAAAAAGATGGCCCCACCCCGGCCGTCTTCGTCGCCGGTATTCAGCATCAGAAACGACGCCAGCGGTTGTAAAATTTGAAGGAAACTCAAACACACAAGCAGACGGATATGACTGGGATCATTTGAAAGAAAGCTATATCTGGGACTGGATACCTATGCCCTTAGCATCCAGTTTCGCTGCCCAGTCTATAACTGGGTGTGATGATTGGCACTTTCCAGACTGCGAGATGTATGATGATGAACGGTCTCAAGTATCAGGTAACACGTCGGAGAGTACTAGTAGTAGGGAGTCGAAGGGGTTAGAGGAGGAGAAGGAGGAGGAAGATGCCTGGGTGTCAAACTCCGAATTTCTTCAAACGTATCGACCGGCTATCACCACCCATCGTTCACTTATCCCGGTCCCGGTCCGTAGGGCTCGTGAGCCTGCTAGAGAGGATAGCAGGGACATGCGCTCAAATATCCCTGTAGCTAGCAGCAGGGTCAGAAGAGAGCAGAGGCAAGGCTCGGCTGATCTTGATTGGGAAAGTGGAAGTAGAATAGTCCGGCTCGATGATTTTGATTGGCAGCATTTTGATAGTGTCACTTTCTAGTGATTTGGACTCATTCTCAGCTCCAAGTTTTCCAATAAGCACTCGCAAAAGTGCCAGTGAAAAATAGAACTAGCGGAATGATGGATGTCCTATACTTTCACAAAAAAGAAATTCGTCAGTGCCAGGGTCTGAGCACCCGAATGTTCTACTATTAGTCGTGCTGGAGCCTATTGCTTCCAAGGGTTAAATTTCTCATTATCTTTTCTAGAATGTAGCTCTGCGGACCGTGGCTCGAATATCTCCTTGATTAGCTACATTATTTTTATTCCAATGGAACTCCAAATAGGAGAGCAATTGTAAATCTTTATAAACATAGCACAAGCAGATTACTCCACATAAATACCCTGCGCAAATTTCTCCGGGTCAAAGTATCGCGCGGTGATCGCGTTTCCGTTGAAAATTCGTCCTTCGAGAGCATTGACAGCCTAGAAAGGTAGATAGGTCTTGTTAGCAAAAGACTCGAACAATCCATGGCTTGATCGATTTCCAATGCATATCACTTACCCGTAGAGCAGATAATGGACTGGTGAATTTGACAAATACCGGTACCGGGGTGCCGACATCTCTGGCGACGTAGACACGTTCTACACTTCCATACTGTAGGTTGAGTCAGTACCAAGATCCAAAAAGTGCCAAAAAGGAACTTGAAACCAACCTTCTCAGAACATTCCTCCCCGATCTCCTGCATCAACCCACCACCTTCTCCACTCAACTCCGTATCCAAATCCATCCCATCAAGCATCCCCCTCAAGACAACAACCTCACTCATAGATCCAAATTTCCCAGGATCCTCACCCCCCTTCCTCTTCCCCCCAATAATCGTACCCCGTCCAGAAGGCGTAACAAATCCCCCGCCCTCAGAATCAGGCCTTTTCTTCCGCTTCTCAACCTTGACTTGCAAAGGCTTCGCGATACCTGATCCATCCGCGCCCAGACCGGAACCCTTCGTCCAGCCGTATTTCGAGAGAAGACGCTCTGCAAAGCCCTTCTGGCCTGGGCGTAGGGAGCGGGGCGCGGTGCTTTCGTTGCTTGAGTTTTCGGCTTCGGCTTCGTTCTCGTTCTCGGGGGCTTCTTCTGATGCGATGACTTGTTCGAGTTCCGCTTCTGAGGCTGGTATATCGGCTGGTGCGGGGGGGAGTGTGTAGCGGACTGGTGCTCGGGATATAGTTGCGGAGGGAGGTTGGAAAGTATCTGTCGAGCGTGAAGGTGGAGGTGGAGGTGGAGGTTGGGTCTGTTGTTGTTGGCGCATGTATGCGTCTTCGCCGGTAGGGTCGTTTGGAGGTGGAGGAGCAGGAGTTTCTTCTGGTGGAGGCGGG
>JAVMSB010000480.1:0-14430 GCA_031761475.1 Penicillium pancosmium | reverse complement strand
ACCCGCCCAACCATCGCAACCTCAGCCCCAACTGCACTCGCAGTCCTCCCGCCCCGCCTTGCCCCGTCTGAAACTGGCCACCCCGATGGGCAGTAGCCAGAATGTTCCGCAGGAGTCCAAGCCCAATGGAAAACCCTCTTTACTCTCTCTGTCCACCTCCGGACTGGGTGTAAATGGCCAACCCCCGCTCGACCAGAAGGCCAGCGGCCCCACGTCCGCAAACTCCTCATACTCGGCTCTCAACTTCGCCATGGGCCTGCGTGAGCCGACCGGAGGCAACTCAGACCCCTCATCCGCCATTAGTTCGGTGTATTCCGATGCCGAGGGCGGGGTACAGATGAAGCGGGAGGCCAGCGTCAACTCATTACTCCCCGATCTGGATAAATTGAGTCTGGAAAAGGGCCGCCCGCTTGACGTGGAAGATTTGGACGATGAGGGCTGGCATGCCGCCAGTGAGCAAAAGAAGATTGTTGAGCTGGGAAGTTTGGGTGAAGGTGCTGGGGGCGCCGTGACCCGCTGCAAACTCAAGGAGGGCAAGACCGTCTTTGCTTTGAAGGTGAGCATATCATACTTAGGCTTTTTGCTATCCACCCTATGAAGATCCCCGTGATCGCTAACCCAAACCGATTGTAGATCATCACCACCGACCCCAACCCCGACGTCAAGAAGCAGATCGTTCGCGAGCTCAACTTCAACAAGGATTGCGCATCCTCGCATATCTGTCGCTACTACGGTGCTTTCATGGATAAGACTTCTGGGACTATCTCAATTGCCATGGAATTCTGCGAAGGTGGAAGTCTCGATAGTATCTACAAGGAAGTGAAGAAGCTGGGAGGCCGGACCGGTGAAAAGGTCCTGGGCAAGGTTGCAGAGGGTGTGCTGAACGGGTTGACCTATTTGCACAGCCGAAAGATTATCCATCGTGGTACGTATCTCCATTGACCCAGAGAAATTTGAAATCACCTCTGGCTAACATCATCAGATATCAAACCTTCCAACATCCTTCTCTGCCGCGACGGCCAAGTCAAGCTCTGCGATTTCGGTGTCAGTGGCGAGTTCGGCACAAAGGGCGATGCCAACACCTTTATCGGTACATCCTACTATATGGCCCCCGAACGTATCACGGGCCAATCATACACCATCACCTCCGACGTCTGGTCCCTGGGCGTGTCTTTATTGGAAGTCGCCCAGCATCGATTCCCCTTCCCAGCCGACGGAACCGAGATGCAACCCCGCGCTGGATTGATTGATCTCCTCACATACATTGTTCGCCAGCCGATCCCCAAACTGAAGGATGAGCCGGATCATGGTATTCGTTGGTCAGATAATTTCAAGTACTTCATTGAATGCTGGTATGTACCATTGAGAGATATCTATTTTCGGAACGGTCCTAACATCTATCACAGTCTCGAAAAAGAGCCCCCTCGACGAGCAACCCCCTGGCGGATGCTGGATCATCCATGGGTGCAGGACATGAAGAACAAGAAGGTTAACATGGCGAACTTTGTGAAGCAAGTGTGGGACTGGAAGGAGGAATAAAAGAAGAAGCACATTACACCGTGTACCACACTCCTCACTTTCTTCATTGCACACCGTCACCAAGCACATTGGAGTTCTCATTTTTTTGAGCAAGAGGTGGCTGGACCCCAACGGGTTGACCTGGCTGTCAACACGAACTCAAAAAAGGCACGACTAACATCACATCACGACATTCATCCAATGATTGGAATCGCACTTCTGTTCACATTTATTGGCGCCATATCTACATGCCATGCCGTGTTTCCTCCCGGGCCGGAACTCGGGAGCTTGAAAAAAACATTGGTTTCTCTTCGCGTCCAAATCATACCCTCACATGTTTTGCCTCTGCACACTTTTCTTTTCACCTTCAGCGTTTATGACTTGACTCATCGGCTACGCCTTACCTATACGATCCTTTCACGGCCTGATATTTCTCCCTCACTCGCATCCTCCTCTCCTTCTCTCCCTCGCCCACGCCCTCATCCTTATTCTTCCCTTAACCGCCACCTCTCTTCCTGGAAATCCATTGTCTGAGGGCCTCCGCTCTGTGTGTCCCATTTTTACATTTCGAACCTGGACATATCTTCATACACCATAAGCTCTCTGTTTTTTTCTTCCCTTGTTTCTTTTTTCCATGTATAGTCCTCCTAGGCTGTATGGGTTGAGCTTGGTCTGGGTTTTGCAATGCATCGACTAGCCTGGCACATATTTAGGTACCTAATACCATTGCGATTGGTTTACTGTTTCTGGATGGATCCATGAAGACTGCCAGTAGCTGTGGTATTCTATCATAGTTATAGTGTGGTCAATGACCGACTTGAATGGGTAGCTGGATTAGTCCCTGAATCATTGGATGAATAAGTAGCCACTAAATACTACGCTCTTACCGCCGCTGCCAAAAAGGTAATGCAGTCGAGTTTAGTAGAAGAACTTGAATGGTTAACTCGAGTCTACTAGTACGTAAGAGTAATGCCCAGCCGACTGATTTGGCACAGCCGCACCCTGGGTTCCCTCGTAGCCATCCTAGGATATCCAACTCTACCGCATCCAGTTGACCATAGTTAGCTTAGTATCTTTTTTAGACTTCGAACCATGTCTTTTAAAACGCCCACCGCCAAAAAATCTAACCATCTTCACTTCACTTGAACAACTTGAACTCGTTTCGAATTTTTGAAAACCGGAGAGATCGATATATATTTCCCCATCATATTACATGATGCCGTTTCCTCAAATTTTCAACGCAATAGGCAGAATGGGGTATCGGATTATTAAGCTGCAAGACATCAGCTGGCATACTTCACTGTTGATATGGATTATGGCTGGAAATTCTTGGGCGCAGTCTTTCGCAGCGAGATTGGACAGGAAAGATTTAGCTTTACTCAAGAAAGAAGTAGAGGAGCTAAAGCGCGTTAATGACAAACGCGCTTTGTCCGCTTCGATATCGCCGGTTCAGTATGCCAACTGGCATTGAGCTACTGGAAATTAGCTGGCATAGTACTTCAGTAGTGATGTGGGCGATCACTGGAAATTCTACAAGTTGTAGGCAGTCTTTCTCGACGGGAGAGGACAGGGGATATGTTGCTTGACGAATGAATTGTTTTGCGAGACGAATTGTTTGCGAATTATTTGCGAGATGAATTACTTGTTTGATTGGGGTTGATTCCAGATAGAACTGTTACTGATTGAATGATGATTTGTGCTATGTACGTCCCAACAAACATCCATATTGCTCGTAAAATGTACTCTTAAAACCAGAAACGCGTGTGAAAACAAGATATTTTCGGGAGGGGAATCTCAATAAATATGGGGTAGGGGTAAGGGGTAGTAGGCATGGACAAAAAGCGAATGAATGTACCGTAGTAGAAAGGATGCAGCAAACTCCGCCGCTAATGAGAGAAGAGGCTCAACTCGAGAAAGCGCAAGTATGCAGGCAGAGAAAAAGAAATATAAAACCAAAAAAGGAACCATCGCTAAATATGAAAAATATATAGGATCTGGACTTCATACAGCCAGTTCCTATATATTCCCATCCATCATCAAATATCCCTCAAATATAGCCCAGTCCGCCGAGGATGCTCTTGCATTCGGGGACTGGAAGTGCCGAGACGCCCAAGGCACGAACGAGGGCTCCACCGCGCAGGCGCTGGAGACCCATGGCAAGCTTCCACGCTTCAGTGTCCTGCAGGACAAAAACATATTTCTTGCCCTCTTGATCGCGAATACTAGCGCGGAGAATGTGGAGGCCCCGGAACTCGGCCTGTGGCGGCTGGACTGGTCCACCGCCACTTGCGTTAGAGCCCCGGGCGAAGCAGGCGCTTGGCGATGCCAGTCGGCAGGTGTTTTTGCAAACCTTGAGAAGGTTGGCAGCGAAGGCGTCGGATTCTTCGTTGGTGGGCATCGAGTTCGCTGATGCGCCGCGACGGAAAGAGAACGGGTTGCTGGAACCGGGCTTGGAGGGTTGGTTGTTGGATCCTACCTGGGGACACCAGATTTCAGCCAGCTTCAAGGTCCATGCTTTGACGTCCCATTCGCGTTGGCCGACGCCACGAACATCATCATCGACGAAAAGACCTTCTGTTGTCATGCGTAGGACAAGACCATCGGTCACCATACCTTGCCCAGAGACCAATTGCGCAACCGGAGTCTTCATGAAGGCATTGTTAAACTGATAGACACCCTGGATCACGATCTTATCAGGATCCTTGGTGGAATATGTGCTGCGATGCGAAGGTGGAGGTGTCGTGCGAGCTGTTGACTGCGACGGAGCATATGATGACTCGGAGTACGCAGAGCCAGACCCAGATGCTTTCCCATACGGGCGCCGTGGACGATCGTAGGGCCGAAAGGAATACGCATCATCTTCGATGGTTGTGTTGGCAGTTGGAAAGGGTGGCTGCTTCTTTGGAGAAGGTGTCCTGGGTGCGCTAGTCGCGCTGGCAGGAGCTGCAGGCTGTTGGGCCTTGCTTTTGGCCTCCTGGGCCTTCTTCTCTGCATAGCGCTTAGCGGCCGCTTCTTTGAGAGCAGCGAATTTGGCCATGGCCTCCTTCTGGGCCTTCTCCTTGGCTGCTGCTTCCTTCTCAGCGGCCTCTTTGGCAGCCTTCTCCTTTGCCTCGGCGGCCAGTTTGTCGGCTTTCTCTTTGGCTTCTTTTGCGAGCCTGTCAGCCTCCGCTTTTGCATCAGCGGCTGCTTTTGCCTGCTTTGCGCGGGCTTCGGCGGCTTCCCTCTCTAGTCGCTCGCGTGCCTCTTTCTCTGCCTTATCCCTAGCCGCAGCCATTTCACGTTCCAATTGCTCTCGACGCTCCTTGAGTTCTTTCTCCATGGCCTCGCGTTCCCTCTTTCTCTCCTTCTCCTTGGCTTCGGCGTCACGCTTGCGTTTAAATTCCTCCATCTTTCGACGTAGGTCTTCTTTGCGCTTGGCTTCTTCACGTTCACGCTCCATTTCAGCCTTCTTTCGATCTTCCTTCTCCTTTTCCTTTTGGCGCTCTTTCTCCTTTTCTCTTTCTCGTTCCCTCTCACGCTCCTTTTCTTTCTCCTTTTCCTTATCTTCCGCGTTTGGAGGGGCCTCGGCGCCGTGTTGATTGCCAGCATACTGGTTGCCATAATTCTGGCCCCCGCCAAAGTTTCCACTTCGTTGTTGTCGATGTCCTGATCCATTACCGCCGAAATTTGAGCCGCTGTTGCGGTTAGAACCGGAAGACTGGTCATTGGCATTGCGTCCAGCACCGCCAGAGAAGCCGCCGCCGAAGCGGCCACCACCACCATGACCATTATTGTCACCATTTCCCTGGGAGTTAGATTGAGACATTCCAAAGGCCCAGCCAGCAACGCCTAAACCAAGTGCGACCACCATCATTCCCATTCCTCCCGGGCCGTTGGAGACCGAAGCCATATACCATGTTTTGACCGTGGGAGCGATCAGAGACCATAGTATGACCACAAGAAGTGTGCTTGCAGCGCCGGCGAGGAAGCTGTTGCGGTGGCATTGTAGGGAGGGGAGGTATAAGAAGCCGCCGCCGGATGAGTGCGGCGGGACGATGAAGATGTCGTAGTTTCCGGGCGGTAGATCGGACGATTTCCGGTATTCGCCGTCGGTGGTGTGAGGATTCTCGCCGTGCGGCGGGGGAGGGGGTGGAGGGCCATCCATTGCGATCGCGATCGAGTTTTAGGAATGAAGATGGTCGGGTGACGAAAAATAATGCGATTCGGCCTGCCGACTCGGAGGAACGAATATCGCGCAGCCGAGTGTAATGTCCCTCTGGGGTGTATATAACTGGTCCAAACCAGCTCGGTTCAGTAGAGCCTCGATTCGAATGATGCGATCGAGGCTAATTGAACAGGTTGTCGATACGGTTGCAAGTGAATAACCCGTTCATTTCGTTGTGGTGAGAGATGTGCACTGAGGCCCTAGGCCATACAGTGCTTGAGAAAGCCGGTCAGAGGGTAGGTAGTAGAAGAATTATATAAAAGCCAAACGAAGAACCGATCTTGATCTCCGAAGAACAACCGAGAGATGGGTGATCGGATAACAACGAGGGAGGGTTGTAACGGGGGGAGGGGAGTTGTTTAGGAGAGAAGTGGCCCGGCATGGGAGCCGCTAAGGATCGGCGGCTCCATGCAGTGAGGACGTGGCCATCACACAGCAAAACAACTCGCTCGCGTCCAATCCCACCCTTCGATCGCATCGCTTTACCAGCAAATTCCACGGCTATCTGGTATTTCAAAAATGTTGAATTCCTACAAAGCCACGCGGTAACGAGCCCTACTATCAGTGGCACAGCATCGAGGGATACCAGGCGGGCCGATTTGTACATCCTTGCTTCGAGTCTAGATCATTTTGAAGAATGAGGGGTAATCCATTATCAAGCCGGTATTGTGACTGGGAGACTACAATTTACAGCCAATCTGTTTGGTACTTCTGCACCTTTTGTCATTGAAACCCAAGCTGGACTCGACAATTGAATCGGAAATAAAAATGTTTGTTTTGGTTTTACCATTTCGGGTAAAGTACGGTTTTATGTCAGCGGGATATCGAAGCCTGAGGCAGCAAGGCAGTAAGGCATCGAGGCCGCTAAGTGGCCAGACAACGCTTGGAATTATAACCTCTAGGAATAGCAGGTAACAATAGGGAGCCTAAGAAGGGAATAATTCAAGGATCTGAATGTGAATCTTAGAGGGATGTGAAGGACTGGGAAGCGAAGCACAGAGAATTTCATTGAATTAAAAGAGAAGCTACCAACACAGCAGCGGCTCTCAAACGGTAGCACAGAATCCTGCCCACAAAAGACCAAAGGTCCCAAAGATGCGACTGGGCGCTTATCAAGGTAGACGCTAGGCGAACACAACAAGGTATGGGAAAGTCTCTACTTCCGCTACAGTGGCGTTGCAAAAGTTTGAAATCCCATGTTGACTGTTCTTGTCTCCGCCTTCTAATCGCGGACTAGTAGCTACCTGAGATGAAATAGAGTAGCCAATCTATGCCATCTTAGTAGCTACCAGTCTGCCATTAGAAGGCGGTCGGTAATGGTGAGCAATAGTAGGAGGTTTCAACCTTTTGCAACGCCACTGTATTTAGGTCCCCGGATTATTCTCTCCCCATGGTTTACTGAATTGTTTCTATATCGTGGTATTATACGAGGCCAGCGGCCGGCTTCAAGGCGGGGTGGATGGGTCAAGAGCGGAGCAAGATGGAAGCCCTGCCTCAGCAATACGAGCGAAGTCGTATAGGCTGGATTGAGACCGTTTGTTACCTTACCGACCACGGTGCACGGTGGCCCGGTGTGCTGCTTTTGCTCTTGCGAGTCTTCTACCGGGAGACACCCATCCCTGATCATCCAGCTTGGCCAGTATAGCGTCGAGAGTGGGGGGAAGCGATTCATCTCGATGGTTGTCGAGATTGCGGTCAAGCGGTTGTTGGGGAAAGATAGTTCAAGCGTAGTGGGTCCATGATATTCGAGGCGAAACGGCACTTTCCCGAAGCATCTTCAGAGGTATACTCCGTAAGCCGGAGGACAAGCGGACGTAGGTCACGTTGACAAGTATGTCGGATGGGATATTTACGCTGAGAATAAGCAGCCACTGGTTGAGTCTTCATGGTGGTGAATGGAAGCATGGACAACCGCTGTCCCATGACGGGGCCATGAGATGCGGGCCCCTGATCAGGCTCGCAGATGGAATAGACACGTTTTGAAGCCGTTGAGCAAGTCATGGTACATACTGACCCTCATCATCAGAATCAGCCTGTCATTAAAAAAACCGAAATTCGGGTTCGGAGGAGTAACCGGGGGAGATATAGAAATAAAGTAGGAGACTAAGGACCAAAAAAGCATGTGTTGTACTACGTAGGAGGCACAGCGCAGGCGGAGAGCATCACCGCGCCGCAACGTGACCCGTCGGCGGTGATTGGATCATTCCACTTGAGATTCGGATTCCCTTCTCCTCTGCCTCGTTGCTGTTGACTTTCAACCTCGGTGGAGGCATCACTACCTACTTCTTTTCTCTCATCTTCGTGGGAAGATATCGCTCCCTTTCTTCTTCCCCCCCTCGATCTCTCCGCTCCCCCGCCAACTGTCCTCTTGGCCCCATTCTCACCCTCATTCCCAAGCACCCATCTCTCTCTTCCACTCCTATGCCGCATCGATAGATCGCAGACCCCTCAATCCAACCCCCCTGCCCGTCTAGGGTCCTTCGACCACCATGTCCTCCTTCCAATCCTCTCACCAGAGCCACTCCGCGTCGCGCCATCTCCCCGCTTATAACCCGGTCGCCGCTGTGACCGCGCCTGCGGGGACGTTTCTCCCCGGGACTAAGGTCCAGGTCGGCAGTCACCGCGTGGTGATTGAGAAATATCTGTCTGAGGGTGGCTTCGCTCATGTCTATGTCGTTCGGTTACCCCAACCTATCAATGGCACGGAGACGGCAGTGCTGAAGCGGGTGGCTGTGCCTGATAAGTCGGCCCTGGCGAACATGCGCACCGAAGTCGAAACGATGAAGAAGCTGAAGGGACACAAGCATATTGTCAAATATTTCGATTCGCATGCCTCTCAACTCAGCGGAGGCGGGTATGAAGTCTTCCTACTTATGGAGTTCTGCGGCGGTGGTGGTTTGATTGACTTCATGAACACTCGGCTGCAGAACCGCCTGACGGAGCCGGAGATCATTAAGATCTTCTCCGACTGCGCTGAGGGTGTAGCCTGTATGCACTACCTGAAGCCGCCTCTACTGCATCGTGATCTAAAGGTAGAGAACATCCTCATCTCGGGCAAGGGAAGCTCCGCCATTTACAAGCTTTGCGACTTTGGATCCTCCGCCCCTCCTCGCCCGGCGGCGACATCTGCTGCGGAGGGTCGTTTAATTGAGGATGATGTGCAGCGACACACAACGCTGCAATACCGCAGTCCGGAGATGATTGATGTATATCGGAAACAACCGATTGACGAGAAGAGTGATATCTGGGCACTTGGTGTGCTCCTGTACAAACTATGTTATTATACAACCCCCTTTGAGGAGGTGGGTCAGATGGCGATTCTCAACGCCACTTTCAAATACCCCTCATACCCCCGTTTTTCGGACCGGTTAAAGATGTTGATTGGTGAGTGCAAGAGATCTCTGGTCGGAGAACTTGGCTAACCGGACACAGCTTCCATGCTGAGAGAGAACCCGCAGAAGCGGCCTAATATCTATGAGGTGGTGCGAGAAATGTGTCACATGCAGGGCAAGGAAGTTCCGATTCGAGATGTTCGTGCAGTTATTCTCCACTACCGCTATGCGAATTTTACTGACATGAAGGTAGATATACTCTAACCGAACTGTTTCCGAGACGCGAAAGAATCAGGAGCTGCCTCCAACACCAACAGATGCTCCCCCGGTGGGAGCAGTCTACTCGCTCCATGTCGAGGAAACCAAGGTCATTCCTGAGATCGCACCTATGCGAAGAGGACGACCAGGGAAGCCCCAGTCATCACACGACTCTGCTAAAGCAAGTCCCTCCCCATACCGTGGTGGCTCTAAAGATGCAACTTCTAGTGATCCATTTGCCGCGCTGGATGGAGGCGCGGCAGCCCGAAGCAAGAAATCTGACGAGCTTTCTAAACGCTTCCCCACCTTGGATCAGTTTGACATTCTCCACGAAAACGGGGACAAGTTTGATTTCGAGCCGACGGCGAAGGATAAGTCGGATGACCATGAACTCTCGCAGAGACTCACCAATGCTTTGGCCGACCAAGCATTTGCTCGACAAACCTCGCCAGAACGCCCAACGCGACAGGAGCCTCCCTCCAGTCGACAATCGCAGACTTCGCCTGTGCGCGAACCCCAGCAGGTGTCTGCTAGACAATCCACTCCGCTCTATCAACCTACTCCTAAGCGCCCTGCTATGGTATCAACTGGGACCATGACATCGCCTGCTCAGACACCTCGCTTGCAAGAACGCACATTGTCCAACCGCCCAATCTATCGATTCCCAACCTCCGAACAGGATCGTCCCTCAAGTCAGCCCTGGACACAGGAGGAACAGAAGAAGGCACCATCTCCCCCATCATCGGGCTTGCGCCCTGAAGCAAGCCCGCGTCTGTCCTCGGACCGCTTGTCGAACCTTTCTAGCTCCGCGCGTCCTTCCATGGAGACTTTACGACGCCCATCTGCACTAGATGGGACTGATCCCGTGGGCCGATCAAAGTCTGCCATCCCCAAGGCTCGTCCAGTATCAGTGCAGGCCGGGTACGTGCCGCGGGAACACGAGGCGTCGAGATCGTCATTGGATTTGTCGCAATATGAAGGCGGTGCGCCACTGCGATCAGTCCGAACAGAGCTGGATCGCGATAATGACCGGGCCAACATTTCTTCTGATATAGACTACCTTCGAGCGAAGGAAGAGGAGGAAATCAATCGCAAGAGGGAGAAGCGCTCGAGCAGCGGCGCAAAGCACAGCAAGCGCGGCAGCTTGTCTTCACTTTCACTTTCCGGCGGCAAGAACTTATTTGCGGGCCGCTTTGGTGAGGCATTCCGCCGATTCGAGAGCGACAAGCCCGCGACTCCGTCGTCAGAAGAGGCCCCCAAGACAAGTCTGATGAGTGATACTGAAGCCAGAAACGACGACATGTCTCCATATGAGGATGATGTTGTGCTAGATGATTTGGATCGAGACGACATTTCCCCGGAGACCCGCCGCGAGCTAGAGCGCCGTCGCCTCTCCCAGGAGGAGAAGCGGGTTGCCAATGCTGCGGCCGAGTACCGACGCCGGGTCGCCGAGAACGACGGCGGAAAAGGAGGTGCTGAATCACACCGGTCTCGGGCTATCCAGAACCGAGTTCAAACGCTTATCGGCGAATCTAACAAACCCGCCGCCGCACCGAAAACCGCGTCTGGATATGGCAAGTACACTGAATCCCCTGATTTGCCGGCAAACCAGGGCGATGTCCGTTCTCCATCAAACCCAATTCCCACATCTCGAACTCCTGGTCCCGTCTACGGTGGCCGTGAAGGAAACATACCTCTGCCGGACCGTCGCGAGGGTGCCAGCGTCCCCGCTGGCATCCCTCGGACTGCTACCTCTACGTCGACGGGTTACTCGTCTGGACAACGCCCGGCATCCCGGTCGGCCGCTCCACCAACTGCACCACCGAAGCCTAAGAACCTGCGCGTAGGGGCCCCGGATGCCTCCAAGCCCGGTACCAGCAGCGAGCGAAGCCAGCCGAACCCAACCAGCCCGGGTGAAGACTGGGAGGCGAACTTCAGCCGGCGGTTCCCCAGTCTCTCCGGCATGGAAATGGAGACGGAGATTGAGATCCCCAAGTTCCCCAAGCTGAAGACGCGGGAAGTGTAACGCCTAGACGGATGTTTTATTTGGTGTAATGTTGCCGTGATATTAGCGTGTTCCACCTGGTGATTTGTATTTGATTCGGAGGGGTGCATATAGATAGACAGTGAGTGACATATGACATGAGGTATAACCCTCATTGAAACGAAGCATCTAGACTTATCCCTTGCCGCGCACACAAGCATTGAGTAGATAGATAGTATAGATTGCACAGACGTAGTTACACCCCACATATGTACTACATACGTACTCCCCACAAGTGTGACAACGCGTGGTCCAGATTCCTTCCTTGGAACCTTGGATGCTTGCCCGTTCCCTCCGCCTGCAGCTTCCCACCGCCTTCTCCAACCCCACGCCCAAGAACCTCACCACATCCTTTCAGGGATAAGACACAGCAATCATGGCTCCTGTCCTACTGAATACGGTCGATGGTGTGTAAAATCGTCGAGAAGCTACACAAGCCAAAGCTAATAATCCGCAGACGACCTGAAAGACGTAATTCAGCACCTCTTCGAGATCCAATCCGCTGTGCACGGCTACCTAGGCCCAGAAACGCAACAAGAGCTGGTCCGAAAAATGTACGTGAAAGAGCGAAGCTCAAGGAGCTGCCAAAATTCCAATCTACAATGCACAAAGTCGAAGAGGGAGAGGGAGAGAGAAAGAAAGAGGAACCACAAGCTAACAACCATGATCATCACAGCAAAAACCTCACTCTCACCCTAAACACCCTCTCAACACACACCCAACTCCCACCCGACAACGGCAACGCAGCAGACTCAGAGCAGAATCAGCAAAACGACGATCCTGCAAACCCGCGCCTCGCAAGCGTCCAATTACCGCCCGAGATAATCGACTACGTGGACAGCGCGCGCAACCCAGACATCTACACGCGTGAATTCGTCGAGCTGGTGCAACGCGGCAATCAAGATCTGAAGGGGAAAAGGGAGGCTTTCGCCGGGTTCCGGGATGTGTTGGCCCGTGAGATGCGGAGTGCTATGCCTGAGTGTGCGGGTGAGGTTGATCGTGTTGTTGCGGTGACGGGGGGAACCGCGGGTGGGGGTTTGAATTCGAGTTCAAATCCAAATGCAAATGCTACTAATTAAGATTTGGATTTGGGTTGAGCGGGCGTCGTGCCGCACTGCACTGCACTGGACCGCACCGCAAGTTCGAACGGGAAGTGGAGGGAATAGGAAAGGCATGGCGAGGCGGAGTGAGGCATTTCTTGAATTGCCTGATCTACATCCATCCAGGCCAGCCTGAGCCCGAGCCCGAGCCCGTCCTTTTCCATCCCGTCTCTGCCTCGCGCGACTATCGTGCAGCCTACAGTCTACGGTCTCATTATCTATACGGGGTACCTGATGGAATAACTCCGTTCTTTGGAGATATAGGCTTGGCTGGACCGCCGGGCTGATGGGTGGGCGTGAGGGAGCCTCATGGGGACATGAACGGATCTTTTTCTGACTTCATGATGATGCAGGTTCAATGTAAGGCCACCGGGGAATTTGTGTCCTTGGTTGGAATGATGTCGTTGTTGGGGGCCAGAATACGACTTGCGGTATTTCTACGGACCTGAATGGCTACCAGTACGAAGCGAAGAGGAGGGCGAGTGCCAAGACGGGGTATGGGGCGTTAGGGTTAAGTCGGGGTTTTCCGGGGTTGTTGAGTCTTTGTTCTTGTCGTAACCTTGTTTTCTTTGTGAGGGTTTAGCGAGGCGCTGGGTGTTATTTATGAATGCGATTTGATTTGATTTTGTCGGGATATTGGGAGTATTTTATGGTAGACCATCTCTTATACATGGTGATAATGTACTCGAGGGACACTACATGGTGGCGTTCCTCCTGGGCTATCAGTAGTCACTTCCTCATGAACTGGTTACGTCGATACTTGTCCCAAGGCACTCTATACAAGCGGATCTGATTGGAGAGGTCCTTGATTAAATGACTGATCATCACCGTTGACCATGGAAAAGGACACACCGAGTCTTTGGTAGCCTAGGCTAGATTGCACGAAGGCATGTGTTTCAAACCGGAGCACAGGATCAATTGCCGTACTGAAAGCGACCGTGCTGGTGGCCGTGCCCTCCCCACAAAGAGACTCGTAGCTGGAAGTTGGCAGGTGGTAACTGGCAGCTAGCAGCTTGAGTGGATGCTATGACATGTCTATCCACTCTGGAGTCCACATCCCCAGTCCACTGTCCACCCTATGCACGAGTATCGTATGTACATATGTCGTCGGTACTGTACTTCTGGCACCTATGGTCGTACGTATATTGTGATCGATATTGCTGTTTGTCGTTTCCTGTGTGATGAGTCTGCAGAGCCTCTGATTGTCTGCTGCACCTGCACACCGAAACTTGCCGGCGTCCACCAGGTGTCTCGACGCTTGACCGCATTGAGGGTGACTCAGAGTGGGACTGGACTGGACTGGATTGGATGGACTGGGGATCCCGGGGTGTGCAGGTGAACAACACAGACGGCAGGCGTCCAAGTTGCCTGAGAGTAGTTGTACGAGTAGATGTAGTGTGAGTATACCAAAGGGTACATGTATACGAGGAAGTTGAGTATTGAATGTGTCGAGTCACCTGAAGTCACCTGGAGTCACTGGACCCAGGACTAGCTGGGTTGCTCCTGCCTCTCCTGTCTCCCCAGGTCACACCCCGTTCCTTCCCAAGCTGCCCCTGACGACCCACTCCGGTACATCCCCAACCTCAACCGGGGAACCTTTTGATAGTTATCCCCGAGTCCACTCCCTGCCTTGATAATATATCCCATACATATACATCCCACCAGGTGGACTCGACTTTCAATCTATCAATTACCTCGAGCATGGATCGCATCTGCGCCTTGCGGCAATCAACAGTTGGACTGTCCATCGCACGGCCCAGGAATAGCAACCAATAGTCGCCGCCCCAAGCGCAGGGATCGAATCCTTTCGCTAACATCCCACATATCCCCGATCCACCCGTCTTTGTCGGGCGTTTTCCGATCTGATTGACTCGCTTTGTCTGCTTGCCCCCGGAGTAAGCCACTTCATGATCGACTCGCCCCCCACCCGCGGCACTCGGCCAGTCCCAACCCAGTCGAGGCCAAGACCTAAGC